>LPNX010017012.1:115583-262244 GCA_001517045.1 Pseudotsuga menziesii
AATTACATATACATCAACAAGGTGGCCACCCATCTCTTCCACTAAATCAACATGTTCTCCAACTAGGTAATTTTGTTAGGATTTTCTAGGATTTTTCAGGTCCTAAACTTTCAAGGTTGTTTTGAGGGCCGAAACATTTTTTTTTGGCCTAGAAATATGTATGGTATGTGTTGTTATTTGCAACGACACGTTGATATTCAATTATGATTCTTAGTTAGAGCTTTCCAATGGTATACTACACGCACCAAACAAAGCTTGTATATGAAACTTACACTTCTAGGAAATTGATGTAAAATCTATGCCTAAAAATACCTTTTGGCATTACTTTTAGAAAAAAATACTTTTTTGGTTCTTTTCCTCCTAGTGTTAGGGTTTTGGACATTTATGATTGTTGGTTTATGTTAAAATTCCATCTCTTTTTCCTTTTGTATTATCTTGTGTGGGTGAGCATAGCTTCCATCTCTCTCCCTTCAGAGATACGCTTCCACCATTCTAGTCAGTGTATGTTTTACAATATTTTTCTATTTTATTCATTAATATAAAATGATGTTTCACTATATTACTGCATTCTCTATTATATTTGTTCCCTATACAATACATATCATACCATCCCCTTCTTCTACATGAAATTGGCCTTGTAGCTACCAAGACATCTCTTTAAAGTCATTTTATACACCTCTTTGTATGCACCATGGGTGAAAGGTTCAATGTACATAAGAGTTTCCAAATCTGTGATCTTGAATGTGAGTAGCCTTGAAAGCATGGTTCCCAACTTAATTATTATATTTGATGATTAGATGAAATTTATGTAAAAACTTCTACCTCTTGTTACTAGTGTTTGGTTTGTTGAAGCTTATTTTGGGATCACAAATACTGTAGTGACTAGTGATAAGTGTGGATGATGATTTCTTTCTATCAAATATTGCTTCCTTTTCTTAACAATTTGAACTAGAGCACATAGTTCATTGTTATATGTAGGGTAGTTAAGGACTCTGCCATGGAACATTTCAAAATCATAGCATATTGGCTTTCCTCTTTATGCCAAAACCACTCCCATAACTTGTCCTCTTGTATCCATCTTCACTTTGAAAGGCTTAACGGTAAAGTGGGTAATGTAAGAACTAGTGTGTGACTAATTTTTTTAATCTCTTAAAAATATTTTTGTTGATTTTTTCTCCACTAGTAATTCTCATCGTTGATTGTTATGGTATGGAGTGGTGCAACCACTATTGAAAATGATACTATAAAATTCCACATGTACTGTGTTTCCTCCACAAAAAATCCTAGATTTAGTGACATTAGTGAGAGTTGGTCACTTGAGGATGGACTTATCTTTGCGAGATCGATTTTGAGTTCCCCTCCACCACTCACATACCCCAAATAAAACAAATATTTTTGAGAGAATTCACATTTCACAAGGCTTTCCATTAGTTGATTCTTTTTTAGGGTCTCTAACCCCTGTATGAGATGTGAGACATGATTTTCCTAGGTAGAGATAAAAACAAAATTTTCATTTAAGTACACTATTGCAAATGAATATATAAAAGGACACGATGCATTATTCTTCAAACACACATGTTGTTGGTACATTACAAACATGATACATCATTCCTCAAACACATATGTTTTTGGTGCATTACATAAACCAAATGGAATTACCAACCATTCATATAGATCTTTTCTTGTCTTGAAGGCGATCTTCTAGGTGTTTTATTTTTTAAATTGTACTTGGTGGTATCTTGATTTGAGATCCAACTTGGTGAAGTACTTGGCATGCTGCAATTGATATAACAATTCATTGATCCTAGGTTGATGATATTAATTCTCGAGGGTGATCTTATCCAACGCTTGATAGCTGATATACATTATCCAAGTCCCTTCTTTTTTGGATACTATGATGTTAGGTCTCACAAGGTGAGGTTCTTGGTCGAATTACTCTTTGCTCCAATAGATGTTGTAATTGTTTCTTCATTTCATTTGCTTCCAGAATGGACTGTTTATACAACTCAATGCTTGGAAATGGTAAGCGATTCAACCATTGTATCTTGTGCTCTAATTCCCTCTTAGGTGGTAACCCTTTAGGCTACTGGAACACTCTTTGTATGCTTTCAAAATATTTTCCAATTGATGTTTATTCTCTTTAGTACATCCCTCCAGAGATGCCTTTATTTTTTCCAATTCATATGTTGAATCTTCTCTTAAGAAAGGCAATACAAAATTCCTATAAGAACTTGTTATATTTTGGCTTGGTTAGCACTTAACAGAGATATATTGGATTTCCTTTGTGTGCATCGATGATGTAGGACATCCCACATCCCATATTTGATTATGTTGTATTGGTTTAGTCTCTGCATGAATCTTGCATCCCTCATGTACATATAAGGACTTCCAAATACTACACCAAACACACCAAGTGGTACTACATCTATTTCCACTTCATCAATATAGTTTGCGATTACGAAAATTTGATCTTACACTACTAAGTGACCCTAATCTATGCATCCTTATTTACCCATACCAATGGATATGGTGAGGATGGTCATAAAATTATTATCCAATCTTTCTAAGAAGATATTTTTCTACGAATTTGGCTTGTGAACTTGAATCAAATAGAGCATAAACCTTTGTTTTATTGACCTGGATCTTAATATAAGAGTTTCTTCATCTACATCTCTTTATTGGGATGGAGGATACTTAGTTTTACCTCATTTTTCATTGTATCATAGGAAATATTTACATCTACATCTGAGTTGCTCTCTACTTGGCTACTTGAATCCATGCCTAACATGTTCTTCTTCTTGGCATTCTTCTTGTGGTTCTTTGGATTCAATTCTAGATGTAGCTTCTAACACTAATATTTAGTGTGTCCATCGATATTACAATGGTTACAATGGGTTTTTGGATCCTTGCAGTAATATGCAATGGTTATTATATTAGTGTCCTTTCCTTTCCACTTCTTCGTTCCCTAATTGGAACCATCTTAGTAGCCTCTCTCCTTGGAACCACTTATTTTTACTTTTTCCTTGTTCATATTCTCCAGATACTATGCTTACACGTAGGCCTCATCAACTATCAGAGGTTTAGAGAACATCACTTTCCTCAAATGATTGTGTAGACCTCCCAAATACTTGAGGAGTACATATAAGTTACTGGGATATATACCTAACATAATTGCTTGTTTTTTAAGCTCGATGGCATACTAATGCACACTTTTCCCTTGCTTTTGCGGGAAGTAATCCCAACAGATCCATTGGTTTTATTATACCTATTAGGGTATAAATATGAATCAATTATGGTTTTAAACACTTCCCACATAGTTACTATGGGATCATCCTCCAATCTAATCATCTCCATGTAACTTTCCTACCAAGATCATGAGGGGATCTCTAACTTTAGCCAACCAAATTAAATCTTTTTCTTTTCTCTAATGTTATTGTAACACCCCGGTTTTGACCTCATTTGAGTTTAAATAATATGATGTACATAATCATAGTGTGGAGCTAGGCAAACGCCCCACCATTGAATTAGTGTTTATGTTTTAGAAATTAATGTTGAGCCAATGGTATCTTATGCTAGATAAACATTAAAAAGCTAGACATCATGTTAAATTTGCAATTTTAATTAAAAACCCACAGCTGGCTATGTCAACGCAACTAAATGAGATGGGGGCATGATTTTCCTAAGGATGAAGGAGCGGGGGATTGGAAGAAGGGGAAGAAATTCAAAATGGGAAGAACACCATTTTTGGAAAAAACGTTTTTTAATTTTTCTTGAGTAAGAAAACACCAAAAATGGCCACCTTTCCCTCATGCGATAGTGTTTCACCTTCCCCCATGATTTTGGAAGGGAAATTTTTTTTTGGAAGCCCAATGGGGCATTCACGTAGCAGCAAGCAAGCAAAAACGATTTGGATTTTGAACCTTTCACGAATTTCTTCTGTCCAATGATCTAAATCCTTCACAGTTTTGGTTTTCCTGTGTGGATTTGTTTCTTTTCACGTTTTCTCCAGTATGCTAGTCATTTTCCTGAACTCGATTTCCAGAATCCGAATTCGTGTCTTTGATTTTAATAACCAACAAGCGTTTTTGTTTGGGTATTTTTGCAGCAGTTGGTCTGGCTCCGATAATGTTAAAAAATTCTTGATTATTGTGTATGTAACCCCTGACATCTTCTACGTTTTGTTAATTCTTGTATTGATATAACTGTGTGCACGTCTTTGCTTTGGAATCTACATTGATTGAAGGAATGGAAATGGAGTCTAGACTTGCTTAATAAACCTAGTGTGTGAAAGCCCTCACATATCAATCTAGAAGGCTGGTTTTCTTCTTTGCATACCCTGAATAGCACTGGAAGGGAATGCATAACCTGAGGGACTGTGTATCCGAGAAGGGGATGCTTCCTTGTGTTGCATGTGTGAGTGTTTACAAGTTAGGATAGATCTGGTGTGGGTGTTCTTAGCTCTGGATTAAGCTCACTAGCTTAGCAGTCAACCTTTCTACATCCTTGGCATCCCGATAAACCCAACTGGAAGGATGGCTTGGCTGGTAGCCTAATAAACACATCTGTTGGCTTGGTTGTGTCTCATGTGAATTTGGCTAAGTGTAAACCACTTCCTGTGTAAGTATGATAAACCCAACTGTGTTGGCTTGACTGAGTTTTATTGTATCCTTGGCTATGGGGAAAGTATGCTAGTGTTCCTTATTCCTTGGGGAAAATCATGCCCAGCTCAGGGGTTGCAGTGTTGCTGAGAGATTAAAGAGTACACTGGCCTATGGTTGGGTGGAATGTTGCAGTGACATAGCTGGTTGTGGGACAAGCTTCTACAAAGACAAGTATTATTTTTTATTTAAGTTCTGCAACTATATTTGCTTATGAATTATTATGAAATTATCATGAACATGTTGAATGCATGAATGTGTCGAATGAATGATTGCTTTCACTGCATATATATCATGTACATTTTATTATGCATCTGTGTATTTATATGCTTTAATTTCAATGCATTTTTATATATGTATTATGTTCATGGGGGCTTAGATTTCTCAGGTTGATAGATGTTATCGTGTCCTCTCTGCCGAGTAAGGGTTGGGGACGTGACAGTTATGAACACCAAAATCAAACTTTAACTGTGACAACCATTGATTCAATTTAACAACATCAATGTCACTTTGGTAGGTTTTGATGTCCACTTTCATTCCTACTTTATATAGAGTTTGGGAAGAAGTGATGGCACTTGAACTTGGTTTCTCTTTCTCTAGTTCTTTTTTCATCCGCTTTTCTAGTTCTTCGTCATCTCCAAGTTTCTTTTCCAACCCAAATTTTGAGTTAAATCTACCAAACTTCTCAAAATACAAAACTTATTCCCTAGAGATTCCATGAGGATGGACACGTTGTGAGAGATTTCAATGACCTGTGCTTTTAGTGTTGAAAATATCTCATTTGACTCATCCCATTAATTGTTATTGTACTCATCTCCTAAGGCTAGGTTTTTAAGACTTCTATCTTATTCTAATTTCTGAATCCTACAACTTCCTACACAATCCCCAAAGGAAGATACTCTAATGCCAATATAATCTATAAATTTCTAAGCATGTTTCACTAGAACGATTCATTACATCTTATATTACAATATTATACAATATCTTACTATGGATTGTTTGAATTTAGATTTAGATTTAGATTTATTTTTACTATCTTAGCACAAAAAACAATGAAATAAACTAAAAATAAAATGAAAGAAACTAAGAAAATAATACACCATCAGAATGGACACAAGATGTGCCTCTGATAAAACATAATACATGAAAAACCTAGCTAGAAGGTGAGGTCTATGCCTTGCTACTTTATTCTTAGTTACGAAATGAAAATACAAAGAAAGTGCACTAACTATAGAGTTTCCATGGACATTGTGGCTTGTAAGGCTACTACAAGTTCTTCTACTTTGTATGTTCTAATTCAATATCCCACTCCTAGATGTTCTACTCAAATATGGAACAATAAACAATACAATAATAATGGAACACCTTTCAATCTTAGTGGGCTAGTATTTATCAATGTCTTCATAGGTTCTTAGGACTAAGGTTTCTACATGCATCAACTCCCAGTCAGGGTTAAGATTTTGGACCGTCTAAAATATTTGAAATTCCACACATGACTAGCTCCATGTGTGAGTAATGGATATTGACATGGCATCCACTTGGTATCATGGTGGTCTGACGGAATACATTATTTCCTCATACAAACTCTAATTGAGGTTATCTTCACATTATTGGAAATCTCATGATATGTAGAACAATATTGAGTGGTTGGGAACTTCATTTGAAATTTTTTGAGCTTTAGAAGTATCATTTATCCCTCAAATAGGATTCACAAGTTTATGAACCCCAAATCATCAAAGTGAAACTTTCCTTAAATGGGTCCTATATCCCAATTAGTCTAATTTTTTTATCCAAAAAGTATCAAAATATATGAGAAATTATATAATGGTCCATTTCTGAGTATACCTATCCATTTGGGGAGGATTTTGGTCCTTAAATGTTTTTAATAAAGTAGGTGAGGAAAATTTCCTTTGAATTCTCCCTAGAGTACCATTTGGTCTTGACTAGAGGTTGTAATTTCATCCCATGTTGCCAAAGTTCTTGCTACTCTTGTCTAGTTTTTCTAGAATTCTTATGCAAAATTGTATCTTTTGTTAGCTTTTCTTGATCTAGTTTGGTGCTAAGTACTCTATAGTAGGTAAGAATTGATCATCAATTTCTTTGTCCAACATGGAAGACTCATAGAGCTTCATATTCTCCACATTCACCTATCTTCTCCAACACTTCAAAAGGGCCATATTGCACTACCTTGATCTTACTAGGACCTTATAGCCTTTGTTTGTTTAGATGCAACTCCGCCTCCCACCTTGATTGTCTTTTTAATTCCATGCTGATAATGTCGAGGCTTGTACTTTTCTTGTGACTTCTTGAATGTCTCTTGTAATTTCAAATGGATTATATTTATCTTATCAATGAATATGCCATCTTTCAATGATTTTCCTATGGTGTCTTCCCTCACTTATTTCTGTCCATATACAACATCTACAGGCAAATGTGGAAAATATCCAAAGCTAGTTTGAAAACATGACTTACCAATAGAATTATGGACTTATTTGTTGGAAGTATGTTGACTAGAAATCAATTTTTTGTCCTAGGTCCTTGGATGCTTTGTGACTATAGCCCCTCAAAAGTTGAACAAATGTCCACTTCACTTCTTCTTGGTATACATCTTTTTCCAAGGCGTATTCTAAAAGGAATTAAGAAATCTTGTGTGTCTCTATGAGAAGACGTGCATCCAATCCTTTTCGAAGAACATGTTTTTTAGATATTGTCTCTCACAATATTTAAATTTTAGAAGGCATGAGAATGCACACCTTGATAAGACAATAAACTATCACAAATATATAGTAGCATCCCTTTCTTATTCATGTAAAACCACCCATAAGATCCATGGAAATTCTCTCTGATAGTTTAGTAGGTACATGTAAGGGATGGTATAAACTTTGTATTTTGTTATTGGGTTTGTTGGTACAACAAAATATGAATCCTCTAATAATTTGAGCTAAATATTATTTGCATTCAAACTCAATACACACACCTCCATAATTTGGTAGTTGGCATCCCAAAGGCGTGAGCCTTTCTAATAAGTTGTAATTTCTCACTTTTTTGAGCCTTTCTAATAAGTTGAGAGTTCTCACTTTTTAGGAACATAGAGATTGTCTAGATTGTATAGAAACCCATCTTGGAAATAATATCCAAACTTATTTTCACCTTCTAAACTAAATTTTCCCTCCAGCTACTAAAAGTCCAATTTAAATTTATCATATTTTATGTATGTTTCTTTATATACATCATGGATTAAAGGATCCATGTGCATAATAGTTCCAAAATATCTAATCTTTGACGTGAGTGGTCTTGAAGGAACGTTTTCCAAGTTATTAATGTTTCCTTTCTTATATTTGTCAGTTAGATGAAATTGTTGTAAAAATTCCATCCACTTGTAGTATCTAGTTTATTGAAGCTTACTATGGGCCTATAAATACTGTATTGGTTCATAATTGGCATGGATGATGGTTTCCTTTCCCATTAGATAGTGATTCCATTTCATAGCATCTTGAACCAAAGTTTAGAGTTCCTTGTCATATGTAAGGTAGTTCATGACTCCACCATGAAACATCTCATAATGATATCATATTGGCTTCCCCCATTGCATGAAGAAAATTTGGAATAAAATATCCAGTTGCATTCATATCATGCAAATTGAGAAATATAAGAACTGGAGCTTGAATAATCTTTCATTTCAACTATTCGAAATATTTTTGTTTATTCTTTCCTCACAAAAATTTCATATCATTGGATGATATGGCATGGAGTGGTGCAACCACAACAAAAAATGATGCTATAAAATTTCAAAGGTATTGTGCTCCCCCCCCACAAAGATTATAGCCTCAATATAATTAGTGGGAGTGGACCACTTAAGGATGGCCTCTGTCTTCATGGGATCTATCTTGAGTTCCCTTCCACCAATTACATACCCCAAATACACCAATCATTATTGAGCAAATTCACTTTTCTTATGGTTTGGTATAAACAATTGATGTTTTTTCAAGGTCTCTAACACCTACATGAGATGTGAGATATTCTATTACTAGGTTTAGTTATAAACAAATATATCATCTAAGCATACTATTACAAAGGAATCTAGAAAGGAAAGCAATACACCAATAATCAAATGCATAAATGTTGCTATTGCATTACATAAACTAGAAGGCATTACCAAGCATTCACATAGACCATGCCTTGTCTTGAAGACGATCTTCTAAGTTTCTTCTTCTTTAAATCATACCTACTGGTATCTTGATTTGAGATCCAACTTGGTGAAGTACTAGGCATGTTTCCACTAATGTAGCTAGTCATTGACCTTGGGTAGAGGGTATTGATTCTTGAGGGTGATTTAATTCAGAGTTTGATAATCAATACATATTATTTGTGTCCCATTATTTGGTAATTATAATGAAATGTGACTCATAAGTTGATTTGTTTGGTTGATTTACTCGCTGTTGCATTTGTTTATTCACTTCATTTTCTTCCAATATGGATTGTTTGTACAACCTGATGTTTGGAAATGGGGATTCGGGAAACCATTGTATATTTAAATTCAATTCTCTCTTAGGTGGTGACCGTATGAGCTGTTGGAACACTTATCGGTATACTTGTGAAACCTCCTCCAATTGATATTTTCTCTCTTTAGTACATCCCTTCAGAGATGCCTTTAATTTTATTGATTAATATCCTAACTGATTCACTCTTAATAAAACCAATACAAACTTCCTACTAAAACATATAAGTTTCTTGGCTTGATTATCACTTACTAGAGAGATCTTGTATTTTCCTTTGTGTGCATCGACGATGAAGGAATTATCATCCTTGATTAGGGGGTATTGATTTTCTCTCCTCATGTACATGTAGAGTCTTCCAAACACTACACCACACAAATCAAGTGGTACTACATCTACTTCCACTTCATCAATATAGTCTGTAGTTATGGAAAATTTGATCTTACCTTTCTTAGTGAGAATGATATCTGTAACCTTGTTTACCCATTTTAGTGTATATGGGAGAGGATCTTCATTAACTTCCAATCCAACCTTGTTGACTAGATCTTATGCTATGAGTTTACTTGTGAATAGTAATGAATTGAGCATCCACCTTTTCCTTCATGAATTGGATTTTAATATGTATCAAGTTTGGTCATTTTCATCTCTTTATTGGGATGTAGGGTGTTTAGATTCACCTCCATTTTAGTGAATAAAACAATTTCATCTACATTTGATCTAATCTCTACTTGGTTCCCTGAATCCACAAATAACATGTTTTTCTTGTTGGTGTCCTTGTGGTTCCTTGGGTTTATATCTAGATGTAGTGTGCCAACATGTATCTTTAGTGTGACCATCAATATTACAATGGTTACAATGAGTTTTTGGAAACTAATTTTATGGGCCTTCATTATTTATAGTTTTCCCGTTCAGGATATCTTTTGAGTTAGAGCTGCCAAATTCCCCTAAGGGTCCAAATTTTTTCTCAAGAGCTACCGTGAGGATGTTCATGTTATGGGATATGTTAACAAATTGTGCTTCTAGTTTTGAAAATTTATCGTTTGACTCTTCTCATGTATTTTTACTGTACTCACCCACAATGTCTAGGGTTTAAGGCTTCTTTCTTTCATCAATTCCTAGATCCTTCAATTTCCCACATAATATCCAAATAAAGCTTCTATGGTACCAATATGATTTGCAAATTGCTATGGATATTCCACTGGAATAAATTGTGACAACATTTTTTACAATATTACACAATATTTTATTATATAGTGTTTTACTTTAGATTGAGATTTAATATTACTAGCATATGTAAAAATATTGAATTAAACTAAAATTGAAATGAAATAATCTGAGAAAATAACTCACCATCAAATAATATTGAGCACAAGACGTACCCTTGGAAAACCTAATACGGGAAAAATCCATCTAGAAGGTGAGAACTATGCTTTCCTTGGTCTTTTATTCTTAGTGATTAAATGAAAATAAAAAGAAAATGCACTCATTGTGGAGTTTCCATAGACACTGTGGCATGTATGGCTACTAGAAGATCTTCGAGTTCATGTGTTTTTCTTCAATATCCCACTCATACATACTTTACTGAAATATAGAAAAATCAACAATAAAATAAGAATGGAACCCCTTACTATCTTAGTGGTCAAGTGTTTGATAATGTCCTAATAATCATCTAGTGAAATTAGGGATAGGGTATTGGACTCTTTAGAATTTTCTTGAAAGTCTACACATGACTAGCTCCATATGTGTGAGTAATGGAAGTTGACATGGAATCCATTTAGTATCATGGTTGTCAATATGATAGGTCAAATTGTAGGAGACATAACTTCTCATATAACTTCGATTGAGGTAATCTTCATGCCATTGGAAATCTCTCAAAATGGATAATAGTATTGAGAGGCTATAAACTTTGTTTGCAAATTTTTAACTCCCCAAAATTCTCTTTGGTTTCTCAAATAAGCTAAGGTTTCTATACCCCAAATCACCAAAGTAAGATTTATCCATAGAATGAGTCCTACAAGCCAATAACCACAATTTTCCACCTAAATAATAACAAAATAAAGAAAAAATTATATATAATCCCTTTCAAAAATGTATGGTTAAAAGATTTCAATAAAAAATTATATTAAAGAAAATATTTTTATATAATTACCTATCCATAATGGGGACATTATGATATGAGGCAAGTAGGGTTTGTATAAGTCTTGGAAGGGAAATACATCGTTAGAAATGCCAACAATTTTTTTTTATAAAGTAAAGATATTTAAATAAATAAAATGGTGGGATTCCTCAATAAACTAATAAATTCAATATATCAGAGCTTTGAGTTCTGAGACAAATGAGATGATAAGGTCATATCAAGTTTGAAATTTTTGTTATAAGTATTTTCAATTAGAGAAATTACTTGTAAATAGATATTATATCTATAAATTGATTCCACCTTACAATTAAAAGTCACCTTGCATTATGACATTACACAAATATTATATCTATAAATAAATTCCACCTGACCATTGAAGTCACCTTGCATTATGACCTTGTATGCAAGGTAAAATTGATCCATTTTATGTGATCGATGTGCTATGGAAGTGATGAGACATGGTCTATTGTATTTTGGAATATGACCATATCTATGGTCTATATGATGAGACCTAACTATTATATACATATATTAATGAAGTAAGTGTATACAAACTTGAAGGGATGAATATATATATATATATATATATAACTGGATTAATATATGTACATTTATGACAATGATACTTGCATACTTGTTTTTATTCTTTTTAAAAATGTGAATTATTTTTTATTGCTAGTAAAGTTTATATCAATTGATGTATACTTTGTATCATTTGATATTAAAATTGATGGTTTCTAGATTTCATAACATTTGGTTTTGTGAGGGTTTCTATTTTTTTCCCTTACTAGATTTCATGCTATTATATTTTTAATTGAGATATATATGGATAGTTAAAGTGTATTAATTTGTGTATATAGTTGATTTTTAATTGGAATTAAAGTTAAATTTAAGATTCGAAAATTATTTATTTAATTTATTTTTTTTATAAATGAATTTTATTAATTGTGATTGGTTGATATACTGTGATTTTAGCCTAGTGAAATGGTGCACACTGAAACGTGATACATCATCTCACATTTTTGTACCAGTCACATTAATTAAATTAGATCAAAGCATATAGACTTTTATTCTATGGATGTATTTATCAACACTTCAAGGTTCGACGAGCTGGTGAATTAAAAATTGATTTATTTATGGTTGGCATCCTTTAGTGCACGCGTTAGGTCTTATGTGCTTAATCATTTCCCACGCATCCTTCCTGGAAAATCATACATATTTTGTGTATAAATCACCTTAATGAACACTGTGACCTCTACCTCTTTACGAAGCTAGTTGAATTTACCAGAAGATCAAGCTCCACAGATGGATTGGGGGCTTTTGTTCCAACCTTAGTCATGGGAAATATTCATACTATGGCACACTGTCTTGATTCTTTTGGGAAATATTCCTACCATGGCACACTTTTTTGATTCTTTTGGTAAGTTGCAACTCAACAATATACATATATCACCATTATTTCTCTAGCTCAGTTCATAGTCAATACATCTATCTGCCTCAATGATGGAGGGTGAGTATGGATTATTCGCCTAGCTTGTATGGGATGGGAAAAATCAATGGGTGGGTGTTAGGAAGGAATCAATTTGATGGTAGTCAGATGGTCTATTATATATTGTCGTGATGTGAATCATTTCCTTGATGTCATGTGAAGGATTTTCTTGATTGTTGATATGCCTCTGAATCCCTACTTGTTCGAAATCAATCCAATTTGTGTGTAGTGTTAGGATTGGAAAGCAGAATACCCTACTAAGTGATTGAAAGAAACCTTAGAATTTAGAGAAGATTGCTTGTTGGATTAGAGTCAATGTTGTGGACTTAGAATCTTAGAGATGTAAGCTCCCAAAAACCGTAGTCATGACAATGATTAGAACCACATCTGTTTGTTAGATGTCATTATGAATCTTTCCCTTCTTCATGTTCAAGTAATAGGCATGAGGCCTTTGTATATATACCTATATATTTGACCCCGAGACCTTCTGCTTAAGAATACAACTCTCATCCACTCAAGCTAACCCACAGGGATTGGTGTCAAGGATTACCTACTCGTACAGGTCCTCGAAATAAAAATTTTGGGTTACCAGGCCCACTTAATAAAGATAACACGGGAGAATTTTTATTTGGTATTTTTTTTTTCCTTTAAAGAGTCCTAAAATCTTCTGTTACTTCAGTTTTGCAGGATTTTTGATAATTTTTTATTTTTGGAGAGGTAAATAAAATGGATTTTGAAGCACAAGCAAAGAGAAATAAAGGAAAAGGTGAGAATTATGATCAAATGAGAAATGAAAGCATGGGAGGAGGATTGATGGAAACAAAAGGCTCTTGAAGTAGAACGAGAGGCGCGAAGGATTCAAGATACTCAAGTAACTTATATAAAAGTTCTTATTTCCTTAACCCTCTCATATTTCAAAATTATCATTTCCAGGGTTCGATTTCTTGTCTTATGGATAAAATTTTGGGGTTTAAATTTTACTGGCTATTTTTTATTTTTTCTAATTTTCTGAACTAAAAGTTTCTTTTGGATTTATTTCGGGATTCACACATAAATTTGACCCTAACAGAATATATCTTCCTTTGTAACATATTAATCACATAGGGATTATGGGGATGCAAATGATTGTTTTGGGTGCAAACTCTAGGCACTATTACTCATCACTGAATTTCGAATATGGAGATAAATCCACCGAGAGTAAGTCTAGGGCCGATAATATTCAAAGGGTAAGAAGTGGGGTTTTGTTATCAACTAAGTTGGTTGGTTTTTTTGTGTTGTTTGATCACTAGTTTCAATAAGCAATCAATTTTTTTGTTAGGTGGGTGAAATTTTATCGCAAGACATCAATTTTCAAGGCTGTTTCAAAAGTTATTAAATCATATCTTTATTAACGACTTGAAGGCTCATTAAATATTTTTAAAAGGCTAGCACATCCTCATGAAATATTTGTTTCCCCTTTAGTATCCAAAGAATAAAATAAATTTAAAGCAGTTAGTGCATCTCGAATGATGTCGAACCAGCGAAACCATGAATTTTGTTTGGTTTAAGCATTACACCATTTAAATTCCTAACATGATAAGTGTGACCAATATTGTAGTTGAAGGTGTATAAAATTTATACCTAGAAAAGACAATGATGGTTATTGAATTTATGATACAGTCACCAACACCTATCTCCAAAAGCATTTAGTCTCCTTTATATATAATGAGGTAAGTTTATATCTACGATTATTTAAAAGTGGTGTATTTGGTGTAAATTATTTTAACTTGAAAGTGATCAACACTCATTTATTTATTAATGGTGTATTTTATATATTAAAATAAATTTTCATTAAAATTAAACGTAAAACTTAATTTTATTTAAATTCCTTTGAAGAAGAAAGTTTAAGTTTTTAACACTTATATATATATAAAGTGTTAAAACCACTCGTCCTTTAATTTCTCTGACCTAAGTAGTAACTAACTCGCTCTAATAAGAACCTCTACATAAGTCAATTTGTGGTTAAAGTTTTATATTTGTCTATTAGTAATTATTAAAGAATTAATTATTAATGAGCAAAGTTAAAAACTAAAATTGATTTTATGTTCATATTTATTTTTCATTAAATAATATTCTCACAAGTTTTGCATGTCTTATGCCCTAGAACTTAGGTTTTCAATATTTGAAAATTCTACCTTTTTTTTAATAAAAACAATAATATTTATATTATATATAAAGAAAGATGGTTATAAACACCCCCAGGTCCCAAAGGACTGTCAATAATGAAAATTTGACTGCCAAAATATTTAGACTCAGGTCTAATGCAAATTTGACTACCAAAATGTTCAAACTCAGGTCTGAAAATTGTTCAGATTTATACATTGCAAAACATAGATTTTCAAAAAATTGACTATTCCCTTTTACTGTGTAAGTTCTAACATATTGGCCACATAAAAAACAACAAAAATACATAAGTAACTAGACTAAGAAAAAACATACTAGGGATGCACCAGGGTTCCTTCATCTTCTAGCTGTATTGCAGAGACTCCTTCCATTGGAGATGCTTCAATCTGCTCACAAGAGGCCCCATAGTATTCCTTTCCTAGAGAGCTTATCTCAGTTTGAATTTCTTCCAGAATCTCCTTGAATTGCACAAATCGTGCTTCATTTCTCTCATTAGTGAGTAACCTTTTCTCTTGATGGACTCTTTTGAAGTCCAGAATGGAATTTTGCAAGTTAACCAACCTACCACCCGTAGCCGTCTCCATATTTGTTAGATTTTTATCATTTAATCAATATGATCTAGGATCTTATATGAGAAAATAACATGCACAACAATAATCAAAAGAGACAAGAGACACAAAGAGTTTTCCTCGGGGAAACCATAAAGGAGAAAACCCCACAACTTCCTCAGAGATAGAATGAGCACCAATGGCAGTAGTAAAACCAAAAGACAAGAAGATGATATCCAACAACTGTTCTCTCTCTCACTTGAGCTCCTCCTCCTCTCTCACCTATGCGCTATAGATGGGTTAGTTTGTGTGACAAATAGAGAGGCTCACTCTCTATGTATACTAGTTTCTTACTTAATAATTACTTACCAGGGCCAACTTCTCTAGGAGAGTCCAATAACCCTAGTGCTCCACAACTGTGGGGAATTCCCCCCCGATAAAAAAGGAGGGTTAACCTCTATGACTTTACATGAATTTATTAAATTAATGATTCTCTCTATAGGAACATCGGGGTATAATGAAATACAAATGATTCTCCCGACAGGAACATCGGGATACAATATAAGATATACAAGTGAATACATTCCAAAGTTACAAATACATAGGCACTCCCTCTTAACTAGGAAGGCATTCTCTTGACACAGTTCATCAGCACAACTCTTCATCACTAGATCATCATCAAAGTTGGAACATCATCATCACTGCTCCCATTATCTAGAGAAAATGGTGTTATCTCTCAATTCTACTCGTCATAGGAAGTTCTATAAATCCAACCCTTTTTCATGCTGGTTGTATGCTTAGCCTCCATGTAGGTATTCATCTTCTTCAACAGTTATATTTTACCATGGGAGGAGCACATCCAACATCCATGTTAGAAAGGCTTGCCCAACACTTATATTTGACCATGGGAGGAACACATCCAACATCCATGTTAGAAAGGCCTACCCAACACTTATATCTGACCATGGGAGGAACACATCCAACATCCATGTCAGAAAGGCCCAACACTCACATCTGACCATGGGAGGAACACATCCAACATCCATGTCAGAAAGGCTCACTCATCACTTACATCCACCAGCATGGTAGGACACACCTACTACCATTTGGGAAAGGCCATAACACTTACATCCACTGACATGGTAGGAAACACCTACTACCATCCATGGAAAGGCTCTACACTTACATCCACTGACATGGTAGGACACACCTACTACCATCCATGGAAAGGATCTGCACTTACATCTGACCATGAGAGGAACACATCCAACATTCATGTTAGAAGGGCTCTGCACTTACATCTAACCATGGGAGGAACACATCCACCATCCATGTACGAAGGGCTCTGCACTTACATCTGACCATGGCAGGAACACATCCACCATCCATGTCAGAAGGCCTTTGCACTTACATCTGGCCATGGGAGGAACACATCCACCATCCATGTTAGAAGGGCTTTGCACTTACATTTGACCCTGGGAGGAACCAATCCTACCACCATGTCTGAAAGGCACACGGACTCATCACTTCCCCTTGGAAGGAACCTCGATTTGGAGAACACCAATCTTCTCCCTGAAGTTCTCAAAATTTACTTTGACCATTTCTAGCATAGAATCACATTAAGGATGATTACATCCAAGGATAACATGTGAGCTTCACCAGGATTGATTACATTCGATGATAACCTAAAGGAACGTTTACATCTGAGCAACCTATGAACTTCACCAGGATTTTATGCTCAGACAACCTGTCTCACCGTCTATGCTAGAACTCCCTCTTTCAAGAGATCTTGATATGGATCACAAACTGGAGCTTCACTGCTCCTCTCTCAAGTGTACTCAACGCCATGCAGGACTCCATCCTGCCAAACCAGTAGCCAATACTGGATCTCAAACTGAAGAAGCATCCCAATGTGTTCTTATCCTCAGTGGCGCTACCAATCCGAATCAACATAACCATGCAGGTTAGTATTTTGATTCATATCATGATCAACTGCACCCTTCAGGTACCTCACTGCATGCTATGAAACCAAGTGAGCATGTATCGGATATGTCAGGAACATCAATGAACAAAACATATGACGATACATCGTGGCATCAACCGACTCTGATTAAGCATCACTCGATAGCTTCAGGTTCGATGCCATAGGTATGGCCATGGCCTTGCAGTCCATCATCTTGAACCTCTTCAGGATCTCCTCTACATACTTCCTTTGTCCAAGGGAGATTCCATCTGCATTCTACCACACCTCAATGCCTAGAAAATAGTGCATCATACCCAAGTCCTTTATCTCAAAATCGAAAGCAAGTATCCTTCTTGCATCTCTAATGAGTTCCTCTTTTCCTATCAGGAACATGTCATATAGTAGGAGCATCACTGGTCTTCTGCCTTCAATCTTGAAGTAAAGGTTGGAATTTGCTTTACTCTTAGTAAATCCTAGAGCCATCAGTAAGCTTTCCATCCTGTTGTATCATGTTGAACCTCTGGATCTTCTATAGTCACTCCCTCTAAAGCAGAGCATCATACTCCCTCTGTCTTTCATACTCTATGTATTGAAGCATTCTGTAATGGAGTGATAATTATCTTCCTCTGCTACTAATATTCTATGTATCCATATAGGGTCACTGGATACCAAGATCCTCTATCTTGAACCTTTTCAAAAGTTCTTCTCGCACCCATCTATGAGCTTGTCATCCTCTATATTCTTTCATCTTCAACCTTGTAGAAAAGGTTAAGATCTTCATCACTCTAGGTGATCTTCAAGCTCCTCATGTAGGTGTTATCCCATGGGTTCCTTCTGAGCTCGTACAAGGCCTTCTTTAATTTGCACACATGAGTCTTCCTATCATATGTCTCAACTCCCAGTGGCTGCAAATGTCTCTTCGTAGTCTATACCTTCTTTCTGTAAGAAGCCTCGTGCTACAAATCTTGCCTTGTATCCCACGATGTTTCCATCTACTGTATGTTGGATCTACGTACTTCCCTTTAGGTCTCAATACTGAATCCTAGACATCATTCTTCTCAAACCGGTACTCTCGTTCCCTTTCTTCTTGGCTACTTCTTCATAGCTAGAAGGCTATGCATCAATGATGTCACTCAATAGTGTCACATAACTGCATTCTATCTGAGACCTCTTTATTTCTTTGAATGTATCGTCATATTATTCTTTATCTTGGATTATTTCTCGAACTGTCGTCACTTGTTCTTCGGAACAAGTCTCGTCTTTCTTTTCTTGTAGGTGATTGTACATGATCTTTCCTACAAGTAAAATGAATTAGTTATATGGTTAGAAACATTTCATGAGGCATATTCATAATGGAAAATTCTTATGCATAAAGATATAATCATGCAACTATTTTATCGAATATAACATTCATCCATATCTCATGGAAACTTTCTAGATGCCTTCCATCTCTGCCATGACATCATTGAGATTGTGCACTAATCCAATATGTCAAAAAAGAGGTTTCATTCTAGATAAGTAGCAATGGAGAGTTTTATAGAACCATGGGCTACTTACACATCACATGCATATTAGTAGTATACTGTCATTAATGAAAACATTCTATCATGCATAACACATCAACTAAATATAAAAAAATGCATAACAAAATAATATCATGAAATGACAATTGAATACTTATCTTTATTCATTTTGTGGGTAGACTCCTTATTGAGCCTTAAAATTTATCATCTTCTTCATTCATAACAACATCATTTCTTATCCAAATGCTGATATAGATAAGAGGTTCTTCAAGAGTTGAGTCCTTTATATTCCTCGTCACTTGAGGGATCTTCTTTGGATCATGAGAGCTTGATCTTCAGTTGCTCCCATTTTCTCTTCTCTTATTATGAGTCGATATTCTTCTTGTGTGCACTCTTCCTAGAGTTTGCTGAAGGTAATCACTTCCTTCTAGCACAAATTCCTCGAATGAATGAATCCCATGATCCTAGGAGGCCATTCAAGGTGGTGATAACAATATCTTATTCTTCTTCGATTTCTTCGTCATAGCATAGAACACTTCCTTTTGGTGTCTTCAAGGATGACACATGAGGAATGAGATGATATTTAATAGAATATGCAATGATTCTCTTGGCTCTAGCCTTAGACTCATCTCCCTCCGGCTCTTATAACTTCTTTGCTGAAATACTGATCTAAGTCAATTTCTTCAAGGATCATGGAGTTCCTATACTTCTTCTGATTTATATTCTTCCCTTCAAAATAGCTTGGCCAAGGAATCAAACATATCTTTAGGTGTCTTTAGGGAACAAACTTGCGGTATAAGGTGATCCTCTTGGCCTTGACCAAGTTCTTCTTGTGTAAGGCTTTAGCCTCATCTCCCTCTGGAACTGGAACCTCTCCACTTATGTAGGTGTCCAATTCATTTTGTTCAAGAACTAGTGAGATCCTATACTTCCATGATTGTAATTTGTCAGCTCTACCAAGATTGTCATCAAGATGGTGTGATTAGTCATTTTGAAATGAGAACCTCAAATGTAAATAGCAAAATATTATATCTTACTGATTTGAGGTGTCCATCCTGGTTCCAGATCTGGTTGATCTAGGGTTTCTCAGAGAAACCCTAATTTTCAAAATTTGGAATCTTTCAGATCCAATTGGATGGAAAGATGCACCTCCTTAAGGTGAGTTGAGCATCATCCTCATTTTCCCAAAATTGTGATAAGAACTGCAAAATATTTGATGCCCTAGTTTTCTTCAATTTCTTCTACATAATTTCCTTAAATTGTTTCTTTAGTGTCTCCGAAAGTAATGCTCCTCTATGTCTAAAAATTATCACAGAGGTATCCTCATCTATTCTCTTTCCAACACCATAGGTTTGAGCAGAATTGGTTTAACCAATTGGGACTTATGAGATTTTTCCCAAGATGATTTATTTCAGGAATGTTCAGCATAGCGAACTTGTACATACTGTCATGTGTCCCTGTTTCACCTTATGGGTCTGAAAATTTTACCACATAAATATATTCCGTGCACTATCTACAAAAACTTGCAAAATTTCATTTGGACCTTCCTAGACCGAGATATAGAAATTTTCCCTAGGTGTCCTGTTTAGGGACGAGTCGAGGGAGAGGCTGGAACCTTGATTTGGAGGAATCATATCTCCCAGAATATTGAGAATATGAGGTTGAAAATTTGACATAGGGTACATCAAGAATTTATATTTGGCCTATAAAATATTCAACTCCTGATCCTTCTCAAATATCGAGATATAGAGAATATACCAAAACTACTAGTTTTAGTATTTTAGGGTTTTCAGGTCCGGGGTGAAATTAGGTTTGACTTTCTCGGAGTTTTACCCAACAAAAAATTTCGATATTAGTCTCTAAATTTCAATTTTTAGGAGGAGAGAAATCCTATGCTGGGCTCACTCAAAAATTCCTCTTCTGTGAAAATCCCTATTTTCCCGCAACAGTGATAGGTCATAAACTGAGAATGCCCAAAATCAAATTCTGCTTCGATAAAAAGATGCGCCCTTCAATGGAGAGTTAGAATAGCCTCCTTTTGATTATGATATGTGGAGAGAGACCCACAAAATAAGAATCCCTAGCTTCTACAGTTGCATAGTGTCTTGTTCTCAGGTTAGCTCTGATACCATGTTAGATTTTTATCATTTAATCAATATGATCTAGGATCTTATCTGAGAGAATAACATGCACAACAATAATCACAAGAGACAAGAGACACAAAGAGTTTTCCTAGGGGAAACCATAAAGGAGAAAACCCCGCAACTTCCTCAGAGATAGAATGAGCACCAATGGCAGCAGTAAAACCCAAAGACAAAAATATGATCTCCAACAACTGTTCTCTCTCTCACTTGAGCGATCTGCTCCTCTCTCACTTATGAGTTATAGCTGGGTGAGTGTGTGTGACAAATAGAGAAGCTCACTCTCTATTTATACTAGTTTTCGACTTGACAATGAATTACCAGGACCAACTTCTCTAGGAGAGTCTAATAACCCTAGTGCCCCACAACTGTGGGGACTTTTCCCCCCGATCAACAAGGAGGGTTAACCTCTATGACTTTACATGAATTTATTATATTAATGATTCTTGAGATAGGAACATGGGGGTACAATGAAATACAAATGATTCTCCCGATAGGAACATCGAGGTACAATATAATATATACAAGTGAATATATTCCGAAGTTACAAATACATCAACAATATTCAGAAGCCTACATTGAATTTATTCCACCTCCCTAGCTTGGAAATGATATCCACTTTCTATATAATCCAATTAGGTACCAATGCATGTAATATTAGGAGAGTCTAATAACCCTAGTGCCCCACAACTGTGGGGACTTTGCCCCCCAATCAACAAGGAGGGTTAACCTCTATGACTTTACATGACTTTATTATATTAATGATTCTTGCGATAGGAACATGGGGGTGCAATGAAATACAAATGATTCTCCCGATAGGAACATCGAGGTACAATATAAGATATACAAGTGAATATATTCCGAAGTTACAAATACATCAACAATATTCAGAAGCCTGCATTGAATTTATTCCACCTCCCTAGCTTGGAAATGATATCCACTTTCTATATCATCCAATTAGGTACCAATGCATGTAATATTAAGAGAAATGCACCTTTTTTCTTCCAAAATAGTCTTGGAAACCTAATACACACATCTTAACATATTATTATAATTGGCCATGAAATTTTTCTGTCTCTAACCCCCTATAGGATCTCCTCTATTATTTTCATTTCTTGTGGATGCACCTCGTCAGATACGTTGTTCAGTTCACTTGCATTATTCTTACACAAGGTATTATGACAAATTAGAAGCTTAATCTCGCTCCTAGAAGAACCACCGGCCTCAACATAATTCTTTATAGACACTGAGAGCTTCAAAACCAACTTGCGGTCTGCCATTTTTTATTCGTAACAATTTTTTTAAGGGAAAAGGCCAAGCTGGGGATGAGAAAGATGATAGGGAGAAGCATATAGAAGGGTGCAAATAAAGTGTGCTCTCAATGACATCTTCCATGATATGTCTGCCTCTTCGGCATTTAATTCCATTGTCAAAACCTTTTTCCAATCCTGTCGCTCGCAACCCAAAACATTCTCCATTTAATGCCTCCATGAGCTTAACCGCACTAAATTCTCACCTTAATAAAATTTGCTTGTCTATATCACGAATGAGGGGTTGTTGTTTAATTTTATCCACCCTTGGCAAGTAATTACACCAAAGTTATCCTTTCGGTCTGCTAGGCTATTGTTACACCTCTTTACATGATAGAACTGAACATTAACCATCTGCTTGACTAGGAGGATGAGTCACTTGTGAAGATTCCTAGAATTAGACTTGTATCTAGATTAGATCTTGTGCATTCCTTGAATTACAATCCAAGAGTCTCCAAAAACTTGGAGTTATTGAGGACCAATATCCATTATAAGTTATAGTTCGAGCGACAGAGCCAACCATTCCACTTTATTATTCGTTCTTTTTCCCAAGCCCAACGCAAAAGAGAATACAATTTTCTATCCTGGGTCAAAGACTACCCCTCCCGTACCTACCCCCTTGGGAAAATTCAAATTCTTCTTCATTCAAAAGGGTAAACATTATATATTCTTCCATTTAATATTAATATTTTCCTTTTTCAAATTATATATTTTCACAAATTCCAAAACACGCTTTAATAAGTAATTGAGATTTATCATCTAATATAATGAACCAAGTTTTGATATAATATGGTGGAACAAAATAAATATCATTTTCTTAACATTTGAATTTTCCGTTCTTCCAAGTTGGTAAATAAATATCACACTATTTTTATTAATAGTATTTTCATTGCCAAAATTAACTTTCTCTTCATCGAATTTATCTCTCTTTACAATTTATAAGGTTCTAAAATTGATAGATGAACATGAATCAATGTGGTTATGGTTCTTAATCATTTTATCTATATTTACAATTGTTAGTTTTCTAAAATGTATGTCATTTTCAAAATTAATGGAATGAAATAAGTGGGCTAGTTGTTAAGCTTATTTACTTTTTTTTCTAGGTTTTTTTTCCTATAGCTATAGGTTTTGTCGAGGACATTGTTACCTTGAGGCTCTTGTTTGCATTTTTAAGGGGTTTCATATTTTACCTTTAGTATATTTCATCTTGTTAGTTTTTCTTAGATCTTATTATCTTAGTTAGGATCTTTATCTCAAATAATAACAAGTAAAACAATATGCATAAGATAGAATAGATACACAAGACACAGATATTTTCACCGGTGAAACCATACAGGAGAAAACCTTGAAAACTTCCTTAGAATAGTACAGACACAAATATTGTGTCATAATATGATCAATCCTAGTAATAAGAAGTCTCCAACAGCTATATATGTCTCCTCCTTGTCTCTCTCTCTCTCTCTCATGCGAACTTGAGTGAGTGTGAGGTGTGTATAAATGAGGGAGGGAGCCTTCCTATTTATACTAATCAAGTGATTGACCTATTACATGACTGGGGAAAAACTCTTTCCATAACAAGGTCGACTTCTCCTAGAGAGACTCCAAATACACATTACATGATGTTACAATGGGGACTATTTCCTCGAATTACAATGGAGATTGTACCTCAAGGTCTATACACAATAATGACATCCCAAAAGGAGGTAAACACATCTCCAATGGGGGTACAACAACATACAATGATAATATACATCAAAATATATTCCTAATTTAAAAATACATCAACACCCCCTCTTAAATAGGAGGGTATTCTCTCTCGTCCACAATTATCAACACATCTGGTCAAGTCTTCATCGCAGAGTCATCATCACAGAGTCATAGAGTCATCATCATAGTTGCTGCCATCATCATCTTCTTATCAAAAGGTACTATCTGCCATTGGAAGTTTCTATAGAGATATCCCTTTTCATGCTGGGTGTAGTCCTAGTACTCATCCAGGTCTTCATCACATCTTCAAGCAATCCATCACATAGGAACAATATAGTACCTTATTTACATTTCCATGACAATAACCTGTGTCTCCTACCTTTATCTCGTCATATCCAGATCATCTATTTTGTCCAGCACCCAAAAAAAAAAAAAAAAAACATACAGAGCACATAGAGCACATCTCATATGCATACCACCTATGTTATATCACCATAGTAGTATGTCAAGATATTTCACATCATTAAGAAAACCTGTAACATACACCATGCAAGAATATCCTACGAGCACACTCAGTGCATTATGTCTCCACACGGTCAACCTGCGTTCTACTAGTAAAGATGAATCGCCTAGGTGAACGTCACGTGCTTCGTGACCTTATCATCTCCAACATGGGAACACACACATATATAGATATATATGTAAGGACTGATTACGATAGAACAACCTGCTACACCAGGGATTTTAAGTTCCAGGTCAACCTCAAGGACTTATTACATCTAAACAACCTGTGCCCAAGATATTTTCTATTCAGACAACCTTCGGGGTGTATTACATCCAAGAAACCTGCATACAACGCTAGGGATATTTTTACACTTGGAAAACCCATAGGACTTATTACATTCAAATAACCTGTGTACCATGACAGGACTCATATATACATTCATATAACCTATCTCAGGACTTATTACATTCGAATAACCTTGTGTACCATGCCAGGGCTCATATTTACATTCAGATAACATGTCTTAGGAATGATTATGTCTGAGTAACCTGCATATCACACAAGGACTCATATTTATACTTAGAAAACCTACAAGACTGATTACGTCCGACCAACCTGCTACACTAGGATATTTTCCTCTTGGAAAACCTATCTCATTTCCCATGTGAGACATCATGCATCACAGTCTTTTGGTCTCTCTCTATTTCTAGCATAGAAACATATTAGGACTGATTACATCCAAGGATAACCTACGAGCTTCACCAGGACTTATCCAAGGAAAAGCTACAGGATTCATTACGTCTGAGAAACCTATGATCTTTGCCAAGATTTTATGCTCAGACAACTTGTCTCTCCAACTATGCTAGAAATCATCACTCCCTCTTTTGAGGGGTATTGTTCTGGATCACACCAAGTCTTTCTTTGAAGTATTTGAACTTCACTCTGGCTAGAGGCTTGGTTAACACATTGACTATCTTCTCATTCGTTGCCACATACCATATCTTCACTACTCCTCTTTGCACCATATGCATGATATAATGGAACTTGATATCTATATGCTTCAAATTTTCATGGAACACAGGGTTCTCTGACAACTTCACATAACTTTGATTTTGGTAGAATATACAAGTCACATATAACTGGAGATAAAAAAAAACCAGATAGTAGCTTCTGAATCCACACTACCTCGTAAATAGCCAAGAAAGAAACAACATACTCTACCTCGGTTGTGCTTAGCACCATGCATGGTTGTTTCCTGCTAAACCAGGAGATCATGCTAGATCCCAAACTGAAGCATCGACCTGAAGTGCTCTTCCTATCAATGGTTCTACCTGCCCAATTTGAATCAACATAATCATGTAGGTTAATCTTCTAATTCACATCATACTTGAGCCCATAATCTATTGTACCTTTTAGGCACCTCAATACATGATTTGAAACCATAAGGTGAACATGTCTCATATTCGTTAGGAACTAGATCAAGGTGTTCAAACCAAATCATATGTTGGGTATCGTATTCGTAAGATACATCAAGGAGCCAATCATCTGAAGATACATTGTGGAATCAAACGACTCCAATGAAGCATCACAAAAAATCTTGAATTTTGATGCCATAGGTGTGGTTATTTCCTTGCAGTCCAGCATTCTAAATATGTACTATATACTTTCCTTGACCAAGGAAAATCCCATCTGCACCCTGCCACACCTCCATGCCTATGAAGTAGTGCATAATCCCTATGTATTTCATCTCGAACTATGTAGAAATTATCCTCCTTGCATATTTAATGAGTTCATCCTTGCCTGTCAGAAACAAGTCATTGTCATATAACAAGAGTATCACTAGTATTCTGCCTTCAAACTTGAAGTAAAGGTTGGAATCTGCTTTACTCTTGGTAAAGCCATGGCTCATCAAGAATCTATCCATCCTACCGTACCTTGTACTCGATGCCTGTTTCAATCCATACAAGGACTTATTCAATTTGCACACATGAATCTATATGTTAGGTGTCTCGAATCCTGGTGGTTGTTCTACGTACACTACCTCCTCGACTACACCATTCATGATTGTTTTCTTGGAATCCATCTCGTGTGTGTTCCATTTCACAACTGTAGCTATTGCAAGTATGGTCCTAATGGAAGTGTACCTCGTCACAGGTGAAAATTTCTCTTTGTAGTCTATGCCTTCTTTCTGTCAGAAGCCTTTTGCTACGAATCATGCCTTGTATTTATCGATGCTTCTAGTTGCAGTATTCTTGATCTTACAGATCCACTTCGAAGTCACGACATAATTATTTTCTGGTCTCAGTACTATCTCCTAGACATCATTCTTCATGATCCACTAATACTCCTAGATCATGGCATCCTTCCATTCTTTCTTTTCTCCAGCCTCTTCATAGGTGGAAGGTTCCTTGTCAATGATGTCACATAATAGGGCCACATAGCTGTTGTAAGGCTTTGTCATTTTCCTTTCTTTATGCATTCCTTCTAGAATGCCATACATTTATGATTCTTGTATGAGGCTTCATGCCCATGATGGTCTCCTCTTATGGGAGTCCTTATCGACAAGTGTATCTATCGACTCTTGTGGTTCTTCCATGTCATGATCTTCATGGTCTTCTAGAATTGCTTCTCCAATTTCCATGTCTCTGACTCTCATTTCTTTAGGTTCCTTGACCTCTTGAATACGTAACCTCCTGGATATGAAGTATGCCGAGTCTTCATCAAATTTTACGTCTTTGTTGATATCGATCTTCTTGAATCCTGGGAAATACATCATAATAGGCCTTTGATGTATCACTATATCTTATGAATATACCCTTCCTCCCAGAAGGATCGAACTTGGTCTTCTTCTCCTTTGGGATATGTATGTATACTGGGAAGCCAAATATTCTAAGGTGGATGAATTCTGGTTTCTCTCCCAAGAAATCCTCTTTTGGATTTTTGTTTTCAAGTACTGGATGAGGATTATAGTTGTGTACATACACAACTATCCTTGTTGATTCCTCCCAAAGGTGCATAGAAAGATCTTGGTCATGTAGCATTGATTTTGATACTTCCATTATGCTTTGGTTCTGTTGCGGCTGCAACTATTTTCCCCAATTTTTTTAAAAATTTTGGTCCCCTTCATGATTTAATGTTGCTTTGAATCATTTTGATCCATGAATTTTTGGGTCATGCTTTAATTTTGGATGATTTATTGAAGATTACCTTTCGTCCTGGTTTTCAGAAATTGCTCGTGTTTGGAATTGTTGTGGGTCGCAGATTTTAGAGTTTTTTTTTGCTGAGTTGAAGATGGATCAGACCATTTGTCCTTTACAAAACGTCGTTTCGGAGGAGAAACAGTTTTAACCATTGCTAAATTTAAAAGTCTTTAAGCACTTAGCATTTTTATTTGATCGGAGGCTGTAGCCTTTTCTCTTCCGCTGTTACGGCTCCCAAACCAGCTAGCTACTTGAAATGAAAAGCGCTCTACCCGTCGATGCGTGTCGCATGTCTGTAGCCTTTTCTCTTCCGCCGTTGCGGCTGTGCAAAGCACTTGGCTTCCGATGTCGATGTCTTTCCGATTTCCGATTGGAAGTTTTCCACCCACAACTTAGGTCGTAACTTTTCTGACTCCGATACGCCTAAGTGTTTTTGCAGCGCCCATCGCTTGTTAAAGCCCGCCTATGCGGCTGTGGATAGGTCTACCCTGCCGTGTTAGCAGTAATGCAGCGCATGGCCTTTCTTGCTGCTTAGCCATTGTAGTTGATATAATTTAACGTATTTGATTTTCTTGAAAAATATTGTCCCAATGAATGATTGTTGTCGTTTAATTGCAGGAGCGTTCAGGAGATTGTTTAGACTACCACGGCGCGAAGGTATAGATGGGAGACAGGATCACAAGGAGGACAAGAAAATTAGAAGGCAAAGCCAATAGCGACAAAGGCACAAACCTGAAAGGTCTGTCAGTTACTCAGCAAATCATGAGTCTGTGCAGGAAAGATAAAGAGAAATATGAAACGTTTTGAGGGACCGAAAGGTCACACGTTTGGGGGGCAGCCTAAGCGGTCTACTATTTTAGTTTAAATATTGGAAAGTTAGAATAGAGAGGGGATTTTTCCCAGTTAGACATGTAAAGAGATATTGTAAGAAGAACTACTTTTTTTTTGCAATAAAGAATTATTGTTTGCCTGTCGGAGAAAGTTTGGTGGGACTTTCAAATGTTATGCTATGGATTGGTGAAAGATGAACTATTTTGTTTTTCCAGTTTTTTGTCCATTAACTATGAGATCGTTCTAACTCTTAGACCCTATGTTCTTGTTTGAATGATTTCTGGTTTATTCTGTGAAATTACCACCATGAGTAATGCATGCTGTTCATAAACAATTGGCTATCTGATTGTCTAAATATCTTTAATCGTTCATGTGTTGTAGGAAGGAATATCAGCTATCTGTAATTTCTCTTTATAATGCATGCACAATACACATTACTCATAAATAAGTTACAATTTGGCTCCCCAGGGATAGATAGATAGATATATAGTTAGTTTTACTTTATTGCTGCATATGTGATTTAGATGCTTGTGAGTTATAAGGTGAGAGGTAAGAACCTGCGCATCACATTGTGACTACTCCTTGCATCCTTTATCACCCTGCATGGTTAATTAGGCAAGTGCATATCATACTTTAAGTCAAAAAATACAAAAAATACACACGGTGGACCGGGCCGCAACCGGTAAAACCTTTATTTTTTGTTACTTGACCTACGGTAGCCGGACCGCAAACCGGACGGATTCCCTATACCAAATAGTCACGGGCTAGTTGGGAACGTTGACTGGGGAGAATCCCTTGCTGTTGTTGCCTGTGAATTTCCAAGCCTCAACAGTTTTTGGCGCTAGAAGGAGGGCCACCAGTGCATGGCTGGCCGAGGAAATTTGTTTTCCCGAGACTATTCCACCGATAACAGTTCAGAAAGCAGTGGGATTCATAATCCAATTCTGAAAGAAAGGGGTAGAGAACATTTGTTTTCTGTTGAAAACGAGGTTGTTAATAATCTGAGAAGACACACTAGGGCATACGTGCAGAATATCAGAGGATTACCGATCATCCCTGAATTTCCTAGAAGAGAATATAAAAGGAAAGATTGTCCCATATTGGAAGACTCAGTGCTAGTTGAGGATTGGGAAGAGCTTGTAGAAACAGCCCTACAGGAAGTTGTATTGCCTTTGAATCAAGAAGGCCCAGATACTCCTCACAGTTCTCCTGCTCACACTCCTATTTTCTCACCTCCTCACTCTCCACCCAGACTCATGGCAGGCGTAAACGCCAATCAACCACCCAACCCACCGAATCCACCACATTCCTGGAGAGCTAGATCACCTTTAAACCTGACACCTCCATTACATGATTTACCTCAAGCCTTTGAAAAGATGCTGCCCAAATTCGACCCAAGTGAAAAGATACTAGTATATGACCACTTGCAAAGTTTTTATTTGGAAATAGAAGGGTTAAGGGATGGGGAGTATGAAGATGTAGTTTGCAGACTATTCCCGCACACCCTTAAAGGAGCTGTAGAATCATGGTATTTTGGTTTACCTGTGAACTCTATCCTTGATTGGGATACCTTCGAAAGGATCTTTAGAAGTAAGTATGCGATCCAAAAGACTCATGCAGCCCTCATGAAAGGACTATGCGCTTTAAAGAAAGAGAGAAAAGAGAAGGTGCATAGCTTCACTCAAATATTTGCAGCATACCTCAAGAATTTTTTTGAAGCTGACAGACCTTAAGATAAAGTCCTGATCGAATATTATACTTTGGCTTTAGGACCTGAGCTGGCCATGTTCGCCAAAATGAAGGCCAAGCCCACTTTAGAAGAAACTTATGAGGAGGCAGAAAAGGTATAGGCTGAAAGAGAAAGTATCGAAGATTATCCCGGACGGTCAGGAGAGAAAGGTGTGGGAAGGAAAGCCTTGTTGTTTGCTAAGCCTAAGGAAGAGCAATCACCAGATTTTGAAATTATGGAAAAAATGATGCAGAAGATTTCTAACAAAATCATAGACTTGGAAAAAGAAAAGGAAACTCATAAGTTCTACAAGCCCTATTACAAGAAACGGGAGGATAACAATCAATCCCAACCTCCTCCTCACAATTCAGCATCTATGAATTTAACAGAGGTAGGAATGGACAATTTTTGCATGTTCCACCAACAACCCCACTCTGAAAAGAATTTTCCTCAATGGATAAACTCAATGACGTTGGTTATGAATCAGCTGCTGGATTCTAAATTAACAGAAGATGGAGATGAAGAAAAGAGGGACAGTACCACTTCAACGAGAGAACAAGAAGATGAGACCATGGCTCTATGGAATTCTATTTCGTTATTCGATGCTGAGGAAGAAAAGAATTGGGGATACGTGGAAACGAACGTTACAACAAGGAGCCAAGGGTCGATTAAAGAAGACAGTCTCATACTCCCAAAAATCAAAAGGCTGCAGAAAAATGTTAAGAAATTTCAAAATAATTCCACAGCTGATAAAATTCCCAAATTCACCATTACCAGCCAAGATCCTAGGCAGAATGATACGTTGGCCAAGCCCAATGAAGAAAAGATGAATGCTGATAAACCGCATCCCATTGAACCGCAGATGGATTATGACATTTTGGAAGATATAAAGAAGGTAAAGGCGAACGTTTCACTATTTGAAATGTGTAAAGTGCCGCAGCAAAAAGAAAGACTATTCAAAGTGCTTGAAGCATCAGATGAGAGGTTGCTCGCTGACAATCGTCCTAAAGAGGAAGAAGAAATCGGAGAAACCAGCATTGGAGTAAGTCTAAGAACAAACATCCACCTTTCCTCCTCACTTTTGAAATTTTTAATCACAACATACATAATTGCCTGGTAGACTCAGAGGAATCGGTTAACATCATGCCAATATCAGTCTGTAAAAAGATAAATGGGCAGCCTAAGCCATCCACGTGGAGGGTTGTTCAGTTGGACAGGATGAATGTAAAGGTAATTGGTGAGATGGAGGATGTCCTAGTCCGCCTGTCGTCAAATGATAAAGTGTGCCAAGCCATTGATATCGTGGTGGCCAATATACCAGACGCTTATGGGCTTGTCCTTAGCAGAGACTGGTTAGCAAAACTAAATGGATATTTTGCCTTGGATTGGTCGCATCTATGGCTTCCATATAAAGGGAGCCCAAACCAAATTAAAATTTTGAGGGAACCTCACATTAAATACAATGTTACTCAACTTGAGGAAAAGAATGAACCAGTGGATTCTGTGTTGGGAAATTATTTTATTGAGTTGCAACCAGGAAATTACCAAGCAGAAGAAGCCAGTAACACGCCAGACACCCAGCCTGATCTCCTTCGATTCTCACAGGTTGATGAAATCGACTGTAAAATAGTAGACTTAGCAGTAGGAGTAGATTCGCATGCAGTAGCAAGTGATTTCTGGACATTGTTTTTTGATGGCTCTAAGACATTGGAAGGGTCAGGGGCCGGTTGTGTCCTTATCGACCCCAAGAAGAATCAACATTTTCTTTCATGTAGATTAGAGTTTGAATGTATGAATAACACACCTGAGTATGAAGCGTTGGTGCAAGGATTGAGGAAAGCAATCGAATTAAAGGTAAGTAATCTAAAAGTTTTTGGAGATTCTGAAATAATTGTAAAACAGATTCAGAATCAAATACATTTTATTTCTCCCCACTTGAAAGCTTATCAAAATGAGGTATGGGATCTGCTCAAATGTTTTAACGCATTTAATATTGTTTCAATTCCAAGACTAAAAAATGCAGCAGCTGACTTGCTAGCCACATCAGCTGCTAGGCTTGTGCCTACTAATAATCGATGCTCCGTTGAACTGCTTTTTAGGCCCTCGGTCCCTGATATGATTACCAACTTACGAGTGTTTGATGACGATCAACATATTATAGAATGCTTAACAAATGATGAGGTATTTAAAGGAGCAATTATAGATGATGAAGAACATCAGGCCGAGCTGAAGTATGATAATTTCATCCCTAAAGGAGTCAAAACCTTAGAAAGAATGTTCGATCTAAATGAAAAGTTTAGAAGGCCAGCAAACGTGAAGACTCACAGCTCATCTCTGCAGTTCGAATTGATAAATTTAGGGACTGAGACAAATCCTAAATATGTGAATCTTGGCAAATGTTGTTCACCAGCCGAAAGAGATAAGTTCATCAGTCTTTTTAATCAATATAAATATGTTTTCGCCTGGACATACGAAGATTTGAAGACATATGACACTAGCATCATCTAGCATGTCATCCCCATTAAATTTGGTGTCAAACCTTATCAGCAACCTTTAAGGAAAATGCACCCCAAATTGGAACCTCTGATTCAAAGTGAAGTTAAGAAATTATTGGATGCTAGGATCATTTTTAAGGTCAGACACTCTGAATGGGTCTCAAATTTGGTACCAGTGAGAAAAAAATCTGGAGAAATCAGGCTATGCATGGATTTCAGGAATTTGAACCGCACTTCAGATAAAGATAACTATCCTGTTCCACCCATGGAACAACTACTACAAATGGTCTCAGGTTTTGAACTATTTTCTTTATTGGACGGTTTCTCAGGCTACAATCAAGCATTAGTAGCCAAAGAAGACAGATTAAAGACAACATTCAGGACCAGATGGGGAACCTTCGCTTATCAAAAAATGCCCTTTGGGCTTATAAACGTTGGAGCCATGTTCCAGAGGGCTATGGACATAGCTTTCCGCGGTTTGATTGGCCATAGTGTTGTGATATACCTCAATGATATTACGATATTCTCAAAGAGGAGAGAAGAACACACGTTCCATCTAAGGCATATTTTTGAACGCTGTCGGAAATATGGCATCTCACTCAATCCCAAGAAGTGTGTGTTCGCTGTCATAGAGGGTAAGTTGCTGGGACACATAGTTTCAAAGAAGGGAATATCTATAGATCCGGAAAGGATCAAAGCAATTGAACATATTCCCTTGCCCCATAATAAAAAAGGGATGCAATCATTTATGGGAACAATAAACTTCATGCGAATATTTGTGTCTGAATTCACTCAGATTGTCAAGCCTCTGCAGCAAATGGTGAAGCAAAGTGCACAATTCAAATGGACTGAGATTGAGAAGAACACATTTAGCAAAATTAAAACTACTGTTGCACACGCACCCTCCCTAAAATGCCCAGATTTCGACAAATATTTTATTCTGTATACCTTTGCATCCGATGATTCACTAGCAGTTGTGCTTACCCAAAAGGAAGATGGGGGGGGGGGGATGAATTCCCAATATATTTCATGAGCACTGGTCTACAAGGGGCCGAATTAAATTACCTGGCTATTGATAAACAAGCTTACACAGTATTCAAAGCAGTGAAACAATTCAAGCCCTATATATTAAAAAATCGAACCAAGGTGATCGTCCCATACCCAGCTGTGAGGTCACTTTTTGTGCAAAATGAGTTAGGAGAAAGAAGGGGCAATTGGGTAACAGCTCTTCAAGAGTATGACCTCGAATTCAAGCCAGATTCTATAGTTAAAGGGAAGGGGTTGTGCAAACTAATGACTGAACATGGGAACAATGATGAACACGCCTGGGAAGACAAGGCTGAATTACATTTGATGGATGTATGTCCTTTGTTCACAGCCCTCGAATCTTGGTATAGAGACCTCGTGCATTACCTGCAGGCAGGGTTGTTGCCCAAACATTGGAATTCTAAGAAAAGAAGAGCATGGTGTCTCAAATCAGCCTCCTATCAAATTGTTGAAGGAATATTATTCAGAAAAAACTACGACGGAGTTCTTCTTAGATGCTTAGAGAAAGAAGATGCGACGAAAGTAATGACAGATATGCATGACGGGCCTGCTGGGGGACATTTTTCAGGAGATACCACTGCTCACAAAATTCTCAGGGCCGGTTACTATTGGCCCACGCTTTTCAAAGATGCACACGCCCATGTCCGGAAGTGTGATATTTGTCAAAGGTGTAGTGGAAGGCAATCTAAAGTAGCCGCACCACTGAAGCCTGTGATGATCACGGAGCCGTTCGAACAATGGGGGTTGGATATTATTGGGGAGATAAAGCCAAACTCTTCCCTACAACATAAGTACATTCTGACCGCAACCGATTACTTCACTCGCTGGGTCGAAACCATCCCGCTGCGCAAAATAAATGAAGACGCGGTCATCAACTTCCTGCAGGACCACATTATGACCAGGTTTGGAGTTCCAGTTTCTTTAGTCTTTGATAATGCTACTTACTTTTCATCGATTAAATTAACTGCTTTTTCTCATGAGAAAGGAATAAAGTTGCATTACTCTGCAAATTACTATCCACAAGGAAATGTCCTAGCTGAATCTACTAATAAAAATATGATTAGAATTTTAAAGAAGACTATGATAGAAAACCAGAGGAGTTGGCACTCAACGCTACCAAACGCCCTTTGGGATGATAGAGTCAGCCCCAAGTCTTCATTAGGAGTGTCACCGTATACTCTTGTGTATGGTAAATAAGCCATTCTTCCCCCCAATATCATGCTACCCTCCTCCATAATAGCTCAAGAGTCTAGAGGGTCGGAGAATGAAGTTTTGCAGATGAGGATATGTAATCTTCTGAAAGCAGAAGAGGCTAGATCTAGGGCCAGAGAGCGCTTTAAACAACAACAAGAGGTAATAAAGATATGGTTTGACAAGCACAAGGCAGGAACAAAGGACTTTGAAGTGGGAGATTTGGTCCTCAAGTGGGACTACCCCCATGATGAGAAAGGAAAACACACGAAATTCCAGCAGTTATGGGTAGGCCCTTTCCAGATTGCGGCAAAGCTTGGCCCTTCCACTTATAAGTTACAAGATCTGCAAGGGTGGGAAGAGAACTTACCAGTAAATGGTTTAGTTCTCAAGCCTTATTTTTCCTGAGTTTCATTTGTCTTCTTCTATCTTGTATATAAATAATCTGGCTTGCTCGTCTTTTTGAGTCTTTGAGTCATGAAGTTCAGTTTTGTTTTAGTTTAAATTTCTGTCGATTTCAATAAAGGAGGAAAACCCTCAGTTGCATGGAAAACATCATAATTTTGGTATGATTAAGGTTCCTAGGTATAAGACTGTATATTGCTTCTTGTCTAAAAGAACTTCTTCCAGTTTAGCAGTTTTCCCAAATATCTATGTACGCATTGAAGTCTTGCTTAACCCCTGTGAAATAAACCAAAGTCAAAGGATCTGGAATACTATTTTGAGGCTCCATCCATGTCACATTTAAAATATCCTAGGGGGTGACATCCAGAGGCCCATGGAAAGAAGTATGGTAAACAGTATATTAAATACAAATGATCCCATGCCAGGAAATGAATGCCAAAAGGAAGATAAGAGTCAAAACTCCTATGAAAGCATCATATATCAAAATAAATGTTGAATCATATAAGTACTAAATCACCGAAAGTTCCTCTCCGTCCGTGAGCTGAAGCATGAACGCACCCCTCACACAAAAGGACACTTGGGATAGAGGAGCCTGAATTAAAGTTCAGAAAGAAAGGCATGCAGGAGGACTCATTTGAAAAGGACAAAATTCCAAAAGCACAAAAGTGCTAAAGTGGCATGGGAATGAGGAACAAATGAATATTTCTTTTTACCATATGCTACAATCTTGTGGTGCCCAAGCTGGCAGCTACCTGAAGACAAAAGTAACAATGAAACCCATATCCAGGCCTCAAAAGAGTTATCTTGACTTAAAAATCTTGGTTTCCACTCTCCCAAATCGGACTATCATCAATGATTAAAGGTACATCCTTTTTCCATTTGAGAAATCCAGATAGTTGGAAGAATTCAATAGGTTTGTTTGTTGTTAAACAGTCTGCTACTCAAGAAAGAATCGTCCAGAGTTCTAGGTTCACCAGGTAATCGCCAATTGTTGCGGCTGCAACTATTTTCCCCAAATTTTTTAAAAATTTTGGTCCCCCTCATGATTTAATGTTGCTTTGAATCATTTTGATCAATGAATTTTTGGGTCATACTTTAATTTTGGATGATTTCTTGAAGATTACCTTTCGTCTTGGTTTTCAGAAATTGCTCGTGTTTGGAATTGTTGTGGGTCGCATATTTTAGAGTTTGTTTTTGCTGAGTTGAAGATGGATCAGACAATTTGTCCTTTGCAAAATGTCGTTTCGGAGGAGAAACAGTTTTAACCGTTGATAAATTTCAAAGTCTTTAAGCACTTAGCATTTTTATTTGATCGGAGGCTGTAGCCTTTTCTCTTCTGCCGTTGCGGCTCCCAAACCAGCTAGCTACCCAAAATGAAAAGCGCTCCGCCCGCCGATGCGTGTCGCATGTCTGTAGCCTTTTCTCTTCCACCGTCGCGGCTGTGCAAAGCACTTGGATTCTGATGTCGATGTCTTTCCGATTTCCGATTGGAATTTTTCCTGCCCATAGCTTAGGTCGTAACTTTTCTGACTCCGATACGCCTAAGTGTTTTTGCAGCGCCCATCGCCTATTAAAGCCCGCCTATGCGATTGTGGATAGGTCTACCCTGCCGTGTTAGCAGTAATGCAGCGCATGGCCTTTCTTGTTGCTTAGCCATTGTAGTTGATATAATTTAACGTAGTTGATTTTCTTGAAAAATACTGTCCCAATGGATGATTGTTGTCGTTTAATTGCAGGAGCGTTTAGGAGATTGTTCAGACTACCACGACGCGAAGGTATAGATGGGAGACAGGATTGCAAGGAGGACAAGCAAATTAGAAGGCAAAGCCAATAGCGACAAAGGCGCAAACCTGAAAGGTCTGTCAGTTACTCAGCAAATCATGAGTCTGTGTAGGAAAGATAAAGAGAAATATGAAACGTTTTGAGGGACCAAAAGGTCACACGTTTGGGGGGCAGCCCAAGCGGTCTACTGTTTTAGTTTAAATATTGGAAAGTTAGAACGAAGAGGGGCTTTTTCCCAATTAGACATGTAAAGAGATATTGTAAGAAGAACTACTTTTTTTTTGCAATAAAGAATTATTGTTTGCCTGTTGGAGAAAGTTTGGTGGGACGTTCAAATGCTATGCTATGGATTGGTGAAAGATGAACTATTTCGTTTTTCCAGTTTTTTGTCCATTAACTATGAGATAATTCTAACTCTTAGAGCCTATGTTCTTGTTTGAATGATTTCTGGTTTATTCTGTGAAATTATAACCATGAGTAATGCATGTTGTTCATAAACAATTGGCTATCTGATTGTCTAAATATCTTTAATCGTTCATGTGTTGTAGGAAGGAATATCAACTATCTGTAATTTCTCTTTATAATGCATGCACAATACACATTACTCATAAATAAGTTACAATTTGGCTTTTTGGGGATAGATAGATAGATAGATAGTTTTACTTTATTGCTGTATATGTGATTTAGATGCTTGTGAGTTCTAAGACGAGAGGTAAGAACCTACGCATCACATTGTGACTACTCCTTGCGTCCTTTATCACCCTGCATGGTCAATTAGGCACGTGCATATCATACTTTAAGTCAAAAAATACAAAAAATACACACGGTGGACTGGGCCGCAACTGGTAAAACCTTTATTCTTTGTTACTTGACCTACGGTAGCCAGACCGCAAACCGGACGGATTCCTTATACCAAATAGTCATGGGCTAGTTGGGAATGTTGACTGGGGAGAATCCCTTGCTGTTGTTGCCTGCGAATTTCTAGGTCTCAACAGGTTCTTTCATTCCGCAATCCCATTCTACTGAGGATTATATGGAGTTCTCAAATCCCTTTTAATACCAGAATCTCTGCAGAGTTCCTTGAATTCTTTCGAGGTTATTTTTTGGCCATTATCTAATCACAGAGTATTGATATTCCTTTCAGTTTGGTTCTCGACCAAGGATTTATATTCCTTGAACTTACTGAATACTTCATTTTTCACTTTCAATAAATATATCCAAGTATTACATGAGAAATCATCTATAAAGGAAACATATTACACATACCCGATTAATGAGATAAAAGACATGGGTTCATATACATCCATGTACTATCTCCAATATTCCTTTAGCCTTGCTTTCAATTCTTAGAAATGTCTTCTTTTCATTCTTTCCTTGTTCACATCCTTTGAAAATTACTTAATTCTTCGCCTGTATCTCTAGAATTCCAGAGACTGCTTTGCTTTCCATTGGTAGTGCTCTGTAGTGCACATATGCAAGCCTTCGGTTCTAAAGAAGGATTGACAAGTGGATGCTTACAAGAGATAAACTAAAGTGAGGTGAAGGTAGGATTGAAAGTTACAATCCATAAATTCAAATGGGATTTCATAGACATGAGATGGAATCAGAGGGAAATGATGGAGAGAGACCTCCAATGAGATGTGAGGAAGTGATGGCTACACTCAGTTCCATGAGGGAGATCGTGGAAGATTTATATCAAAGGATTTGAGAGGATGGGGAAGTTAAATCCTGAGTACATGATGAAGGAGTAGGTGAAGGTGGTGGATATTCAGGACCTTCTTCTCCATCATCATCATCATCTTATAATGCTAGTGAACACTCTTCCAATAATAAGCATTCCAAAAATCCTTTTCATTCTCATGATATTCCACTACTTAAATTGGATGTTGAGTTTGATTTGCGTATTTTTTTATGGAGAATTAAGTGCAGAAAAGTTGGGAAACTAGGTCAAACATATAGAAGTTTACTGCAGGGTACAAATGATCAAATAGGACATTGCAAAGATTTATTTGGATACTCTTCACATGTGTAGTACAAATTTGATGTGGTGAGAGAGTCGAACCCAAGAATATTTCAAACAATATGGTATGATCATTTCATCTTGGGTTGAATTTGTTTGTGCTTCTATCCTTTGGCATATACTCAAACAACCATGATTGCATAATTACATTTAAGACAATTGAAGGGGCAAAATGATTAGGATTATACACAAGAATTTAAGAAGAAATATTTAGCATTGGAATTCTATTACACACTGATCATGAAACTCTTCTTCAATACATTGGTGGTTTTCATCCTTATCTTCACGATATTATTTTGATGTTTAACCTCAATAATATTGATGAAGTGTCAGTATAAGCTACTCATCTTCAATCTAGAAAAGGGAAACATGGTATTTAGGAAATTGTGTACAATAAGCCACCTAAGTTCGAGAAGTAGTTGAAAGGGAAAGAGAAGGATAAGAATATAGATACAATAAAGAAATAGGTGTAGGATCACACATGTCCTCATTGCTGTACGAAGGGGAATGTGGAGGCTAAGTGTTGGAATTTGTATCTCTTGTTACTACCTAAGAAGTTCCAGGACAAAGGGAAGCAAAATAATAATGCTATAGTGCAACAAGACCTTGGGATTGATTTAGGATATGCGACAAGGATCAATGCAATGAGAAGTAAAGTTATATAATATTCTAGCTCAAGTTCTTCTATTCAATCTTCTAAATTTGAAAATGATGATAAGAAAATAAATGATCCTTTTCACATAAAGGGCCATTGCGAAGCATACAAAGGTAGATACTTTGTTTGACAATGGTCCTCAAGTTAAGTTGATTTCCAAATCTATTGTTAAGAGTTTTTTATTAGACTAAACCTCATAATAAACCCTACCCTTTGGGTTGGGTACAAAAGGATACACAATTGCGAGTAGCTAGACAATGCAATTGATTCCAAATTTACTGATGAGGTTGTATTAGAAAATTTTGTCCATATTGACATATGTAGAATAGTCTTGGGTATCCCATATATTTATGACATAAAATACATATTTTATCGTGAAGAAAATAAGTATTATATTTTCAAGGACAAGTTTGAATCCATTGTTATATGCCACTGAATTGTTGAACATGTGTTTTCATTGATGTCAAAAGACAAAATGTTGAACCCATGTGTTATCCTTGATGTCAAATAAAAATGAAGTGTTGAATTTAAACACCAAATTTGATAGACAAAAGTGTATGAAGTCTTCTTCATATAAAACCACTTTGAAAAATACATAGAGAAAAATGTGGAAGTTTAGAGAGTGCAAAGATCCCACTATGACATGGGTCACATGTGCACATATAACAACCTTGAAAGAAGAATATGAAAAATAAGTATGTGCCCAAACACCGCTTCGGTACGGGACTTATGTAAAAATTCAGAAGAAGAATATGAAATTCCAAGATATAGAATTGTGTGTGAAATCCCCACAAAGAAAATATGTGCGCCAAAACCCACAAAGTTGAATTATGAAAAATGCCACGTTGACACAAATGATAACTTGCTCAAGGCGCAAACGTGTTGGGGATTTATTCAAGTAAAAGGACCTTCAATGAGTGGCCACATCTCTTCTACTAGAGAGATTATAAATAAAAAAGATATGGATGTGTTAATTAAATAAGCTTGAATAATGAAGACTTGAAGATAATATGTTTTGGAGCAAAATTCAATTTCTTGGGGTATTAATGGGTCGTTGATCAAGTAAATAAGATAATACAGTAGAGCCGAATTGCAAAAAACAAAAGAAGATGAACAACAAGGAGTGCACAATATAGAAGGACACTTGGATTCAAGACGTGTGAATTTTTTACTTAGTAAATGATTTGGACTGAAAAGACATAAAAGTAACTGAGACCGGAGCACTGAAAACACAGAAACATAGAACATAGATTATGGAAGTGACTCATAGTTTGTAGATATCTAAATATTGTGTAATACATAGAATTTGTATAAGCCACAAAAATAGTCACACATCAGAGATAAGGAAACTAACTATTTTGATGCAGATAATCAAAGGCGAGACATAGAACATAAGGGATACATCAGTTGTAGTTCATAGATAAGGTAAAGTTCATACTCCAGTTATTTGATACACACTTATTTATATATAGGAGAGGAAGGAAGGGGAAAGGATAATGGATTTGGATCTTGCTTCCAATAGGTGTTGGAAAAAATTCTCAGGGAGGCAGGATGGGGCAAGGAAGAGGGATTTGAATCTTCCTTCCAGTTACAATTGGTAAAATAAATAAGGGTTGGTGCTTCCTTCCAGTGGTAGCTAGTAAAATAATTAGGGGATTGAGCCTCCGTCCATTCGGAGCTGGTAAATATAATTTGGGGTTTATAGATTCCATTCAGTTGGAATTGAATAAACAATCAGAGGTCACAGTCTTCAATGGGTTGGTTCCTGATTACTACAATTCATATCTTGTGCAACAAGATTGCCATAAGTTCAGGTTGGTTCCTGAAGTTCATGACTTATTGCTCACGCAAATCAGTGTCTTTATAGATCTGTGTCTGTAACCAACATGTTGTTCTTTATGGATTGCTCATGTTTGGATATTTTTCTCTCCCACTAATGTAGTAATTCATTTTATATATAGATATACATATAATTGTTATTTAGTTTTTGTGAGAAACTGTGTATGCTATGTTTCACCTGAAAATTTTTAAGTGGTGAAAACTGTGTTTAGAGATTGTCCCTCTAAACATATGCATAATAGTATTGGGTATACCATATCTTTATGACAAAAAATCCATCTTTTATTGTGAAAAAAATAAGTATCATATTTTCAAGGACAAGGTCGAATTAATTGTTAGATCTCAATGAATGAGGAATAATATTTCTTTAGTAAGTGTAGGACAGGTGAAGAGACTTGTGAATGCTAGTAAGTATTTTGTTTTTATATTTGACATCATTTTATATTATGATGAGGTATTTAAAGAACCTAAATGGTTTCCTCCAAAGAGGGATATAAAACATGATATTCGTTTGCAGTATCAGATGATCCTCTTCCTAACATTGGTATGTATATAGGTCATCTGTGATAGAGAATGCAGAGATCAAGAAGTAGGTTTAGGAATTACTCGACAAGGGAGTCATAAGGATGATTACTTCTTCATATAGGTCTTCGATTGTATTGGTTCCTAAGAAAAATGGAACATGAAGGATGTGTGTATACTTTTGAGCACTAAACAAGATTATGTAAAGAATCATTACCCTCTTCCTAGAATTGATGCCTGGTTGGATGAATTGAAAAATGTTGTTTATTTTCTAAGTTGGATTTGAAAAGCGGTTACCATCATATTAGGATTTCAAAGAATGATGTTTGGAAACTATTTTTCAAGACCAAGCAAGTGTTGTTTGAATGGTTAGTGATTCCATTCTGTTTATGCAATGATACCACAACTTTTATGCAAGTGATGAATGTTGTTTTCAGGCCCTTTATTTATGATTTTGTCATTGTATATTTAGATGAAATTTTGGTTTTTATTCTTAAAAGGATCCTGTAATGCATGCAAAGAAATTACTTGATGTAATGAACAAGGATAAATTATGTGTAAGCTTGTCTAAATGTGAATTTGGAAAGACCTCTCTTATATGCTTGGGTTATGTTATAGGGTATGGTCAGTTGAAGGTAGATCCCTCTAAGGTGGAATTCATATTAAATTGGAAAAATACAAGTACTATGACAGAGATAAGAAGCTTCCTAATGGAAGTACAATACTGGAGGAAATTTATTTCCAATTTCTCATATATAAAAACTTCTTTGCATGCATTAACAAGTGTGAAATAGGTATTTCACTGGGGAGGAAACCAACATAAATCCTTTGACACATTGAAAGTGAAGTTGAGTACATCACTAGTGTTGGATTTTCTAGATTTGCAACATCCATTCGAGATACATATAACTGATGCAAGTGGATATGCCATGGGGGGAGTCTTGATGCATGAAGTAAGCCTATTTTTTACCATTAAAAAATATTTATAGAAGTAGTAATTAACTATCCAAAATATCATAAGGAATTGTATGATTTAGTACAAAGTGTGAAAAAATGGAAGTATTGCTTAATGGGAAAGGAAACAATAATACACACAAATCATCAACCATTATAGTATTTGAAATCACAAACAAATCTACACAAATCAAGGAATTTTTGTTGGATGGGCTATTACAAAAATCTCATTTGGTAATTAAATATATAAATGGCATTCATAACAAAGTTGCATGCATGTTATAAAGACCAGTAATCAATGCATACACAATATTAAAACATGTGTCTTTAGCTTATGAAGGCTTTGTTGAACAATATGTTAAGGATGATGGTTTTAAGGATGTGTATGAAGCTCTAATTAATGTCAATCATAATGAAGAAGTGAACTATCATGTGCAAAACAATCTATTGTATCATCTTGGAAAAAATTGTATACCTAAAGATGAAAGTGTTAATGTGCTTAAGGCCCATATATCTCTCTTTCTTGTCATTTTGGGGTAGGAAAAACAATAGCACTTTGCAAAGATATAGTTATTGGCCTTGAATGAATGATACAATTTATAAATATGTAAAAGGGTGTGTATTGTGTGTCACTGGTAATCCTAGCAATAGGAATATGGGTTTGTATACACTTCTATTGGTAACTTCCCAACCATGGGAAAGTGTATCCATGGATTTTGTAGTAAGTTTTCCTATTGTAAGGTCAAGTCATGATTACTTGTATGTTGTCGTGGACAGGTTCAGTAAGATGTGTATTCTCATGCCATGTATGAAGTGATTCACATATAAGCGAACAACACATTTGTTCTTTAGTCATGTTTGGGTTCATTTTGGACTTCCTACTTGTATTGTATATGAACAAGACTTTTGATTTCTCGAGAAGTTTTGGTCTTGTTTATGGTGTTCATGGACATTAAAATTAAAATAAGTATTTATTTCCATCCACAGATATATGGATAATCATAGGTTGTAAACATAAAAACGATACGTTTTCTTAGAGGATATTGGAATAATCATGATAAGTTGTGGGATGAATAGTTTCAATATATACAACATGCCTACAATCATGCCATGCATTCTTATACTCAAAGATCTCCTTTTGAAGTATGTTTGGGGTATTTTCCTAAGTCACCTATGGAATTTTCTTTGAGGGAAGAAGGTAAAATGGATGGATAAGATGGTGCTCACAAATATCAAAAGATAATTCATAACTTCCATTAGGTACATCAGGTAGTCTGAGAAAAATTCGAGAAGATCCAAGCCAAGTACAACACAAGGCATGGAAAGCATTGGGTAGATAATTAGTTTCAATATGGTGACTAGGTTTGGATATAAATCAACAAGGAAATAATGACAGGTAAAGTTAAAAAACTCAAACCAATCAGGTATGGTCCCTTCAAAAGTTTGAAGAATATTGGTACCAATGCTTTCCATTTGGATCTTCCATCTTATATGCATATGTATTCAGTAGTGAATGTTGATAATTTGAAACTTAATGAACCTCCTCTGATTATGGATGATAATGAAGATGTTCAAATTCCTATTGTTGATGATTTTTTCTCCTGAGTATTTGGATGAGTTGCAAGAATATGTTATCATTGACAGAAAAACCAAAACCTTTCGTAGGGGTGACATGGAGTATATATGAGTTGGTATTAAAGAGGTACAATCAAGTAAAGAAAAGTGGATGGATATCAGGAGAGTGAGGTATATTTACCCTCACTTGTTAAAATATTATACTTTTGGAGGTCCAAAAGCTCCCCAATGGGGAGGAATGATCCAAGTGGATCTATGATTGCTCAAAATGTAAAAGCCTCAAATGCTAAATAGAAGGAACCATTGTGTAGGGATCAATGAGATATTTCTAATAATGTTTAAATTGCCTAAATTGATATTGTATGAGGAAGATATATGGTTCTAAAGTTCAACAAAACAAGAGAAAAATACAAAAAATGGGGTGCCATGTGGCAGGACCATAGGATGCCATGTGTTCATTCATACAACTGATGTGGTACAGAGTGGTGTCATGCTAATGTCAATATGATGATGTGGAAACACAAGAGGATACCATGTGGTACCCAAAATTGATTGATTTAGTGCCTGGTTGGACCAATCCAGGAGTGCCACATGTAATCCGTACGATATACACATGGAATCCATATATTCCACAAGGAACCAAAGAAAGTATGCCATGTGGTAGGCCATACAGTAACTAGACAACACAATGGACATGTGACATTGTAGGGCCATATAGTACAAAACTAGTCAGGGGAAGACATGTGGTATCCATACGCCCATTTGGTAGGTGATGTGGTGTAATGTCTGTGTGTACGACTGTGGTGTGGACCAATAGGAAGGTTCCATATGTAGCCTTCTAGAATACCATGTCGGTATGGGTGTAAAACAATGTGTTCTGATGAGGCTAGGTTATGTCACCATATAATTCCATTAAATTTGAACCAACATTCCAATTATTTGCATATTGTTTTAACAAAACACTAAAGGGGGACAGGCTCGCAATTTTGACCTTATGAAATTTCCCTAGCTCTAACAATTCCTCCACCATTGTGCCATGGGTGCCCTTTATTAAGGGCCATGGGAATCAATATATTTAAGTTAGCACCACCAAAACATGGGGTTTGGGCCATGGTTAGGTTTCCCCAAACCCATATAAACCTTGCACATAGTTTGGGGTCATTTCAATTTTGGGCACATAATTCTATGCATGATACAAACATGCATGATTCCCAAGGAGAGTAAGGGCTGATAGGAAGTACAATGTGCAACACAACATTGGTTTTTGTGCCAGTGGGGAAGTCCCAGGGATAAAATAGAATCCTATTAAGTTTATACTAAAAAGAATTATATTTTCAATAGGAGTATATATCTAGCTTCTATTTCTGAGATTGAGAAACTGATCATAAAGGTGCTTGCATAGACTATTTATTTGAGCCAAAGTACAACCAAGTTTATACTCTAAACTTACACACTTTCTTGTTGAATCTATTGGTGAGTTTTGTTTATGCTCCAGATTTGCAGAACTGAAAGGTGATATCAAAATTTGATTATAAGCCTTTTCTTTTTTATATTTTCAACATTTTGGGTTTAATGAAGAGCGGTCTCATTGTTCGGATTCGACTTGGATATGTAGCCAGGATGTATAGTGAACTGCATTATCAAGATTTTGTTTTCTTGTGTTGATATGCTTCTCTTTGATATCTTCCTTACACCTGACAATTCATTTATGAAAAGAATTATTGAAAATTTATTTCGTGGGCATACATATTTAGCTAAGAAAATCATATAACATTGCAAGATGTGCTGGCATTATAAAGGTCTTGGAAACTAAAAAATATTTGTTATAAATGAAGGAGTAATGTTTAATTGGTAACTTAAGATTTTCATAACATTGCAACAAACTCTACTGCCTTTGACAATGTTCCATAGGTTCCATCCTATACTTTTCCACTCTATAATGGACACACGTCCATGCTCAACCCTTCCATAATAATCGGGGCACCTCCTAGCTTCATCCTACCTCAAATGAGTATGTATTTCCTATGATTGGTAGGCATGAACACTAGTGCTCTTTTAGGATAGAATGTTCCATAAGGAAATACAATGAATCTTGGAATTAATGCCATATTTCCCTAAGGGCATGATATACACCAAGAAAGTTTTCCTTCATTTGGGACAGGAGGGATGAACATGATCAATACTACAAATGATAATACTTCCCAAGGAAAAAAATCATTCATGGGGGAATACCTGGAACCAATATGACATAATTAAACAAGCTTAGTTCAATCAGAATAAAAAAAAATGGTTATAATATTAAACCTTTATCTAATCCTGGGTATCCCTATATGTTGATGTATTTATAACTTATGAAGATATTCTGATGTCTATTATCATTGTATGTTGTTGTACCCCCATCGAATATTTGTTTTCCTTCTTTTGGGATGTCATTATTGTGTATGGACCTTGAGGTACAAACTTCGTTGTAAGTTGGGGCAATAGTCCCTAATGTAACATCATGTAATGTATTTTTGGAGTCTCTCTAGGAGAATTCATCCCTTTTAGGGTAAGAGGTTGACCTCGATCATGTATTAGTTTCGTCAATTGAAATATATAAATAGGGAGGATCCCTCCCTCATCTATACACACACTCGCTCACTCAAGTTCGCATGAAAAGAGAGAGAGAGAGAGACAAGGAGGAGAGATAAATAGATGCATCATACTTATTCTTATTGGGTATGGTAATCTTGTGATATAGTCTTTGTGCTGGAACTATTCAGAGAAAGTTTGTGGGGTTTTCTCCTTTATGGTTTCCCCGGTGAAAATGTTTGTGTCTTGTGTATCTTGATGTACTTGTTGTTCTTTCATATAAAGATCATAATCAAGATAATTAGATTAGAAAAACTAAGATCGTTTAGGAACCAGGTCGGACACCTCAAATCTGTAAGATCTGAATCTTTGATATTTCCATATTAGGTTCTCATTTGAAAATATGACTCACCATACTCAACTTGAGGATAAGCTTGGAGGAGTTGATAACTTCCGAGCATGGAAGTACAAAATCTCCCTAATCCTTGAAGAGAATTATTTGGATTAGTACATTAGTGGTGAAGTTCCAGAGCTAGAGGGAGATGAGGCTGAGGCTACTTACTAGAAGAACTTGGTTAATGCCAAGAGAATCATTGTGGAATCTATTGAGGATCACCTCATCCCCATGTATCATCCTTCAAGACAACAAAGGAAGTATTTGATTCTTTGACAAATATGTCTGAAGTAAAGAACATCAATCAAAATATGACATTGAGGAACCAACTAAAGAATGTGAGGATACATAACTCAAATACTATACAGTCCTACTTCACAAGGGTTTCTCAAATCAAGGAACAACTTGAATAAATTGAAAAAAATGTAGAAGAAGGAGAGATTGTGATGACTACCTTGAATGGCCTCCCAAAATCATGAGATTCATTCATTCAAGGAATCTGTGCAAGAAGGAATATTATCCCTTTCAGCCGACTTCGAGAAGAATGCACACAAGAAGAAGCTCGACTCGTAACAAGAGAAGAGAAGATGGGATAAAATAAAGGTTATATATCACTATTCACACGAGGAAGAACTATAAGAAGAAGGAGAACCACCATCACAATAAGAAGAAGGACAAGAAAAAAATTAAGTCTAGAAATTATCCTTCCAACATTCAATGCTACACTTGTGATGAAAAAGGACACTTTTCAAGAGACTATTACAATAGAAAGAAGATACATCATGCTCATACCGCTGAAGACGATGAACAAACAAACAAAAGATTCAAAAGAGAGAAGGATGATTCAGATGAAGAGTATGTGTTGATCTCAACACTTACATGCACTGTCTCACATGAAAGCAATGAATGGATTATGGATAGTGGGGAATCTAAACACATGACGAGTTACAAAGAATATTTCGGCAATAGGTCAAATCCTGAGTCACCTCACAAGGTGAAACTTGAGGATGATTATCAATACCCCATAAAAGGAAGTGGGGAAGCTTCATACAAGATAGAATCCAGAAAATATTTAAAGATGAAGGATGTGGTATATGTTACAGGATTGAAGAAGAATGTTCTCTTCATCTCTGCACTAGATGCAAAGGGAATGAGAGTTTCATTTGTTGATGGCCAAGTTATAATGTGGCATAAAGGAAAGACAATAGATGATACAACAGTCACTGGTGAACAAGACGAATTCTTGTACAAACTAAATGGACATCTTAAGCAAGAATTTGTTCATGAGTCAATAGAACCAAGTGAACTATGGAACCAAAGGCTTGCACATGTGCATTATAGAGAATTACCGATTGAAAGAAAAGTAGTCTCAAAACTTCCAGAAATCCAGGAAAAGCATGAAGGAATTTGCAAAGGATGTGCAAAATGAAATAATGAAAAGAAGACATTTCCCAATAGTGAAAGTAAAGCTAAATGAATACTAGAGATAGTACACTCAAATGTAAGCACGCCCATGTCTTCCATCTCACTAAGTAGGTATGTGTACTATGTTTCATTTATATATTATTTATCATGTAAGAATCGGATATATTTCATGAAAGGGAAAAATAAAGTATTCAGTAAGTTTAAGGAATACAAAGAATTGTTTAAGAACCACATCGAAAGGAAGATCAAGACTATGTGGTTAGATAATGGTGGAGAATTCACCTTGAAATAATTCAAGGAACTCTGTAGAGAGTTTGGGATTAAGAGGGAGTTAATCACTCCATACAATCCTCAGTAGAATGGAATAACTGAACAAAATAATTGAGCCATAATGGAAGGAATGCTATATGACCAGGATATTCCAATGCAAATTTGAGCGTAAGAAAAAAGGACAATTGTGTATGTAAAGAACTGTACTCCTCATCGAGTACTTGGAAACAAGATTACTGAAAAGGATTTATCAGGAGAGAAACTAGAAGTGATCCATTTCAAAATATTTTTCTACCCAATACACATACATATCCCAAAGGAGAAGAGGACCAAGCTTGATCCTTCTGGGAGGAAGGATATATTCGTAGGATATAGTGATACATCAAAGGCCTACTGGATATACTTCCCAGTATTTAAGAATATCGACATCTGTAGAGATGTAATATTTGATGAGGACTTGACATACTCTAGATCCAGGAAGCTACCTATTGAAGAGGTCGAGGAACCCGAAGAAACGAGAGACTGAGGTATGGAAATTATAGAATCAATTCGAGAATACCATGAAGATCATGACATGGAAAAACCACAAGATCCTGTAGAGACACTTCACAAAAAGGGCTCCCACAAGAGGAAACCAGCATGTGCATATAAGCTCATACAAGAATAAAAAAGGTATGGAGCTCTAGAAGGGATGCATAGAGAATCGAAATGACCAAAGCCATACAACAACTATGTGGACCTACTGTGTGGCATCATTGACAAGGAACATTCCAACTATGAAGAGGTTGCAGAAAAGAAAGAATAGAAGGATTCCATGATTGAGGAGTATCAGTCGATTATGAAGAATGATATCTAGGAGATAGTTTCGAGACCAAAAAAGAAGTTTGTTGTGACTTCAGAGTGGATCGACAAGATAAAACATGCTGCAGATGGAAGAATTGAGAAATACAAGGAAATATTCATAGCATGAGCGTTCTCATAGAGAGAAGGAATAGACTAATAGGATACATTTGCAGTAGTAGAGAGGTACACTTCCATTAGATCTATACTTGCATTGGATGCAATTATGAGATAGAAGATACACCATATGGATGTCAAGACAACATTCTTGAATGGTGTAGTCAAGGTGCAAGTGTACATAGAAAAACCATTGGGATTCAAGACACATGAAAGACAGACTCATGTGTGAAATTGAAGGCCTTGTATGGATTGAAACATGCACCGAGGACATGGTATGATAGGATGGATAGCTTCCTGATGAGCCTAGACTTTACTAAGAGTAAAGAAAAATCCAACCTTTACTTCAAGGTTGAAGGAAAAATATTAGTGTTGTTCATGTTGTATGTCGATGACATGTTCCTAATAGGAGAGTACAAACTCATTAAATATGAAAAGAGGAGACTTGCTACTGATTTCGATATGAAAGAGATAGGTATGATGCACTAATTCTTAGGCATGGAGGTGTGGAAGAGTGTAGATGGGATTTTCCTTGGTCAAGGAAAGTATGCAGTGGTGATTCTGAATACTGGATTTCAAAGGGATAACCACACCTATGGAATCAAACTTGAAGGTGTTGTGTGATGCTTCATCAGAGTCTGTTGATGCCACAATGTATGTTCAGATGATTGGATCATTGATGTAACTGATGAATATGAAACCAGACATATGCTTTGATGTGAACACCCTGAGCCAATTCTTGGTGGATGCAAGACATGTTCACCTGGTTGTTGCAAAGCATGTATTGTGGTACCTAAAGGGTACAATGGATTATGGGCTCAAGTATGATGCAAATAAGAATATTAACCTACACGGTTATGTTGATTCAAATTAGGAAGGTAGCGCCATTGACAGGAAGAGAACCTCAAGTTTTTGCTTCAGTTTGGGATCTGGAATGATCTCCTGGTTTAGCAGGAATAAATCCTGCATGGCGCTAAGTACAACCGAGGTAGAGTATGTTGCCGCTTGCTCGACTTGTTGTGAGGAAGTATGGCTACGGAAGCTACTTTCTGATTTTTTTGATATGCAGTTAGAAGTGACTTGTATCTTCTGCAACAATCAGAGTTATGTGAAGCTATCAGAGAACCCAGTGTTCCATGACAAGTTGAAGCACATAGAGATAAAGTTCCACTATATAAAGGATATGGTGCAGAGAGGAGCAATAAAGCTCCAATATGTGGCAATGGGAGAGAATATATAAGATGTATTGACCAAGCCTCTATCCAGAGTGATTTTTTAGTACTTCAAAGAAAGACTTGGTGTGATCCAAAATGAGACCCCTCAAAAGAGGGAGTGATGATTTCTAGCATAGTCATAGACACAGGTTGTCTTGGTGACGTAATCAGTCCTATAGGTTTTCCTCAGATGTAATTATTCCTAGCGAAGTTCATAGGTTATCCTTGTATGTAATAAGTCTGAATGTGTTTTTATGATAGAATATGACAAGATTCCAAAAGACATAGATGCATGAGATATCACATGGGAAATGAGACAGATTGTCCAAGTGTAAATAAAGAGTCCTAGCGTAGTACATAGGTTTCTTGGACATAATCAGTCCCGTAGTTTTTCCTTAGATGCAATCAGTCATGGTGAAGCTTGTAGGTTATCCTTGGATGTAATCAGTATTGGTATAGGTCATTCGAATGTAAATAGAGAGTCCTAGCATAGTACACAGGTTGCTCAAATGTAATAAGTCACGTAGGTTGTCTGGAGTGTAAAAGGGGTATTGGTGTGGCACACAAGTTGCTCATACATAATAAGTACCAGAAGGTTGTCCGAGTGAAAAAGATCCTAGATGCAGGTTGTTCGAGTGTAGTAAGTCCTTGAGATTGAACTGAATGGAAAATATCCTGGCATGGTATAGGCAGGTTTTTCAGTCATAATCAGTCCTTGTATGTGTGTGTTCCCATATTAGAGATGATGAGGTCATAAGGAACTTGATGTGAACCTAGGTAGATCTCCCATGTTGGTAGAATGTAGGTTGACTATAGAGAGATGTAATGCACTTGGTGTTCTCCTAGGATATTCTTGCATAGTGGTATATGTAGGTTAGATCCTAGCATGTTCCTATGTTGGTAGAACACAGGTGGTCTGCATCTAGGATTTGCTCTATGTGTTTTTTTTTTTGTGTGCAGGAGAAAGAGATGATATGGATACAATGAGATGATGGTAGGAGATGCAGGTTGTTGCAATGGAAATGTAAATAATGTTCTTGTACCTATGTGATGGATTTCTTGTGGATATGATGAAGACCTGGATGAGGACTAGGCCTACAACCAACATGAAAAATGGCTGAATCTGTAGAAACTTTCGATGGTAGATAATACTAGTCGATGATCACTAAGAATATGACTATGTCAACAACTATGATGATGACTCCATGATTATGTCTTCGTGATGAGGACTGTACCAAATGTGTTGATCATTGTGGAGAGAGAGAAAACACATTCCTAGTTAAAAGGTAGTGTTGATGTATTTGTATCTGCAGAAGATATTCTGATGTATATTATCATTGTATGTTGTTATACCCCCATCAGAGATTTATTTTCCTCCTTTTGGAATGTCCTTATCATGTATGGACCTTGAGGTACAACCTCCATTTTAAGTCGTGGAAATAGTCCCTACTGTAACATCATGTAATGTATTTTTGAAGTCTCTCTAGGAGAGGTTGGGCCTGTTAGGGTAAGAGGTCGAACGAAGTCATGTATTAGGTCAGTAACTTGAAAGTTAAAAGTAGGGAGGCACCCTCCCTCATTTATACACACACTCACTCACTCAAGTTTGCATGAGGAGAGATAGATGGCTATAAAATACTTATTCTTATTGGGTTTGATTATCTTGTGATATAGTGTTTGTGACAAAAATATTATGAGGAACTTTGCAGGGTTCTCTCCTTTATGGCTTCCCTGGTGAAAATATGTTGGCCCTAGGAAAAGATAGGAGAAATTCAGTTAGCATTTTGCTTGGAATATAAAGAGTCCGGTTATAGGAAAAAGAAGTTGTGATAGAAGCAGATGAAGGCGGAGGAGAAGCTGCAACAGAAGCATCCGTGGAAGGAAGAACAAGGTAGAAGAAGAAGCTAAATAGGAAACTGTGATGGAGGAATATAGAAGAATATAGGAGAGAAAGAGCTAAGACAAAAGAAGTAATCATAGAGGAAGTTGTGACAAGAGAAGAGTTTGTTAAAGAAGAGAAGTCATGACATAAGGAAAGGAGGTGACAATATCAACCGCAATGGAATGGACCACAACAGAAAATGAATTCAATGACTGGAAAGGATAGCTTGAGAGATCGTGGGTACGAAGTTTCCTAGATTCGCACATGCCATAAGGAATAAAATCATCTTTGTATTTTGGGATGATAGTGCCTAATGACAAGTCTAACTAGAATAGGAATGATAGTCCGTTGGCTAACAAAACGAAGTCGATTGAATGTGACATGTAAAGAGTCTATAAAAGGAAGAACCAGAGCTATACATGGGTTACTTCCTCACTCACTTAGTTGTTTACTACTTGCTATTTATTTTCTTAGTTGTTGTACAGTCAATTGAGTCTGTAGGAAGAGTAGTTGATTTAGGTTGTGTGTAGATCGACAATAGAGTCTAAGATAAGAGTAGTTGACCCCGATTGTGTGCATATTGAAAATAGAGTAAGTAGGAGAAGATTGAATGGTAGAAGAATAGAGAGCATGTGAGAAGAGAGGAGTCTGTATAAATAAGAGAAGAAGATTTAGAATAGAGTATGCAGCTGAGTGCATAGACAAAAGGTGCCATATATTTCTCATGCCAAGAAGAGTGCCTTTGTGGTTTTTCCCAGATGGGTTTCCACATTAAATACTATGTCATTGAGTAGATGATGAACGTGTTTATGTCGTATGAATGTATATGATGGATGTATGTGATGAATGTGATTAAATCGTAGGAATGTATATTGTGAATAAGTGTTTATTTATTTGCTTGTGAATTAGTTCTATGATGCATATGTCACACCGTTGATGGATAAAATGTGTCTTAAAGCTTATATTGTTGTTATAATATTTTTCGACGACTAAGTTAAATAGTGTCTTATATGCGCATAGTAAGAATAAGTAATACATCCACTGGATTCAGTCGAGCAAGTTGGTTAGGTTCCAATGGAGAATAAATCCCCACCCAACTGTGAAAACTTGGTTTTGGTAGTTACCCATAAGAGATATCTTGGGTGAGACTGCATCTGTGTTGCATTTGTTGCCAATAGAGTATTTCTCTTTTATGCCGATAACTTGGGCTTTATTGCATGCAAAATAAGGTCCGAACGTGGGTCTATGGGAGAAAATCCAACAAATGGCTCAGTTGTTGGGACTGTGAATCATTTTGGTGAGGGTGTTGCTGGAAATTATCACCTCCTGCGGGCATGAGTTGTTTCCCTAGATTTGAATGGTACAATTCTAGAACAAATGAGTGATAACAAGGATAAGCACTTTCCCTAGAATTGGTAGATGTCTAGAATGAGTCTTTTATCTATCGTGTAGTACGATGCATTAGCATTCTATGGTGCTAGATCTCCATAGATGTACTTGCAATAAACATATCAAACAACAAACAAGATTAAAAGTACCAGAATATGATCTACAAATCTATATCAGTGACTAAGGAATATGATAACAAAATGAATGATCATAACACAATACAATTTATGGGAAAGAAACCATCATTGTATTAATCATAAAAGAAGAGATATTACAACCATTTCCTTAGTGTTTTGATGCATCCTCATATGCCATGTCTTTCCCTCAAAGCTCCAAATTGTCTTCTCTATGCTCACCCTAGATTTGGCTAGAACTTAGGTGCAGCAACATAAATTTCCTCCTCCAACCCGTGGGGGATGAGTTAGTATTTATATCCCTTGGGAGGATAGAGATGGTTGAGAAGAAGGTGGATGAGGTGGAAGGGAGATCATACTAGGGGGGATCTCGAGTCCAGGTGCTCCATAAGAGTAGGGATGAGGATTCTGCAAACCTTTCCTTCGAGAAGCTTCATGAATATTCTCTTTTTCCTTTTGAAATTCGAGCACCGCTCTTTCACTATGAAGATAGACCGTTACCAAGGTGGAACCGCTTATTGATCAAAGGTTAAAGGCGATGGAACTGCTCATTTTCAATTAACAAGAGGCATTACTGAAGAGGGTAACACTTATTGCATAAGGGTAGAAGCGGTGGTGGAATCAGGTATGAAAATATGAGTTATGGCTAGTGTCTAACTTCGGCACTTGAGGAATTGAGGCAATTTCTGGTGTTTTGGTTCTCAGTACATGATGGTGACGATAATTATGTGTAACAGAGGGACATATTTTGGCATTCGATGAAGTAAAAAATCCAAGATTGGGTGGATTTTAAATCATTATAGTTTTCACAAGAAGAGATTAAAGGATCATAGTTGAATACGATGAGGTGATTGGTCCTATACCTTTATACGAATATTCATGAGAGTTTCTTTTTTGAGTTCCCTATTGTCTTGTATGAATGGTTGTCGAAGTTAGCAACCCGATGAAATAATTTCCAACCAGGAGAATTGACAAAGTGGAATCCTCAGTTGATTCAACGAATAAAGAGTCCTAGCATACTTGTGTTGAGGGTTGTCGATTTTTAGGTAGACATTATTATGGAGGGATACATTACTAAGTTTTATGTTGACACAATAATGCCATATAGTAAGGCGGAAAGAAAATTTTTCTAAGGACCATGAGGAATATACTTGACATCTTTGAAAACTTGGATAAAGATGCTTGTATGTGAAAAAGGAATCCTAAGAATGGTGTCTGATAGTTAGAAGTACTGTGCACAAAAATTTGGGATATTCCACCGAAGAATTGCATGAAAAATGGAGAAAACTAACATGAGATGTCAAACCTTCTGTCTCGGTTTAACAAGAATCAATATAATGGTTGGAAACAATATTAAGTTGTCAATATTTAATGGAAATGGGTTATAAGACCTAGAGCAACATTGGTTTCTATGTGAATCTATATGGACCATATGATAGGTCCAAGATGAAGCAATAAATGAAGCGTAGATGATCACAACCCTGAGAGGTCATGCACTAGACTGGTACATGAATTTCTCTATAGTTCCAAAGGGATTCACACAAAAAACACTTGACCAAATTTGAGTGGGATTAATAAACAAGTTTAGAAATATGAAACCTGAATCTCAATGCATCACATAAATTAAATAAATCAAGAAGTTACCCACAGAGTTTGTCTGGGAATTTGACCAGAGATTTAAGACATTGATGGCCAAAGTAATATTTTAGATGTTAGACGTGCAACACAAAGAATGGTTCATTGCAGCATTGTTTCCACACATCTGAATCCTGTTGATGCAACTAAATATTATGTCATAGAATGAAGCTCTTGAGATAGCAATGAAGTCAGAATCCTCACCAACTAGAGTGAACGATGCAGGAATGATGCAGATTCAGTTGCACCTAGCCAACCTTACACTGCAACTTGGGGACATTAAGAAAGGGAAATAGGTCCAAGAAGAGCTCTGGTGTACCTGATGTTGCACTGAGGGACACCATAAAGATAATTTCCTGACAATCATGAAATACATCGCAACAGGAGCACCAAACCCATTAAATACAAAAGGGATTACTTGGTGCAGAATATGTTAGACATGATGCCATCATTCAGAAGAGTGATTGTACTTGTAGAAGATTGTAAGTACACCATCTATTTTGTATTGTAATTTTTTAAATATGTAGGCCATGATGAGAAGGATTGAGGAGCATTCCAAATGCTGCAAGAGAAAACGATGGATACCTACTTACTGAAAAACAACGAGAAGATACAAAGCTAAGCGAGTGCAAGCTCACTACCCACCTACTCAATATCCACTAGAACAATATCAACAAAATACATATCCTCAACCCCAATATCAATAGAACTAGTATCCACCGCATCAACACTACCCTCAACCTAGGGGGTGGAAATTTTTGGGGCTGAGGACCACAAGAAGGAGGAGGAGGATTTGGTCATGGAAGAGGAAAAATCATATGCTATAATAGTGGAAAACCAAGACATTTCACTCAGGACTATGCGAGTCTTGCGAAGGAATGTTTGTATTGTAAATGTGTCGACTAGACTGTTGAGGAATTCCCTCAACTGATTGCTAAGTAGCATGCCAAGAATTTGGGAAATATAATTCCCTTGCAGAATCCCAATTTGAATCCAAACCAGAACATCTAGATAATTTTTGTTGAGCCGAGAGAAGCAAACATTACCATCGTGACAAGAGGAGGTGCTGCAACTCGAGCAGAGAAAAATGCACAGCATGAACAACCACAGGTGCGACCAACAGTGCAGAAGAAAGTACCATTAGACGTCCAGAGAGAAAAAAAAGTATTGGACACCCGACCATAATTCATCGAAAAGAATCAAGCATCGACATTTGCTCCTACACAAAACAAGAGGACAAGGAAGATTCCTGAAATATTTGATCAGCTATTTCAAAAGCAACCAATGGGAAAGGTTAGTAAAATTAAAGAAATTTTCAAAAGTTTCTTATATCTAAATCACGATAAATATGTTTTCACATAATTGACAACCTTAATAACATAAAATCAAGAAGAGTTACGACCAGATAGAATAGTTAACCATGTCGGAAAAATATTCAAGACTGGTCGTGAGTTACGAATGACTATGCAGATAAGAGATTATGATATGAATTATATAATTTTATACCTGGGATATGATGCCAATATTTTGATAATATAGACATGTGAAAACATGGGAAAACCATGAATGGATTGGTCTCCCATTCATATCAGACTAGAAAATCAATCGTTGGTCCTACCTATTGGTTTAATGACAGAGTCTTAGCTCCTGTACGTCCGATTCAGGTGAAGCGTTAGAAATATTGACAGAATCAAATGCATAAAATATCCATGAGAATATGCACAAGAATTAAACGATCTGTGCCATGCGTAGGAGCCGAGGTAATAGAGCTTCCTACCTATGAATTTTTACCTCACCTTGCATCTTTTCTGACAGTGTTTGAAGAAAACGTTTCAGAGTCTTAGCGCTTGTATCCCCTGGACTTTGTGCTAAAATATACACCCACTAGATGGTGGGGTACACATAAAGAATCTATCTTTGAGTGGTCACGATGTAGAAAATGGATGTAGATAATATTTGGAGAAGAGATCAGTTAAATTGGTCGTAAGTATATAGGATTGATAGATACTATGGAACATATTGAGTATTATCGTATGGCATGGAAAGAATATCCATGACAGGAATGGGTCCATCACTTCATACATACATTGGACATGATACCAAGGAATTTATATACATCAGTTGAGCTTCGACGAGGAACTCTTGAATGGGAGGATTTAGCTACTAGATTCACACATACATTTGAGTTTGCAGATGACCATACTTTGATTGATGATGCATTGAAAGTGATGAAAGCGTAGATATTTGAATAAATCCTTGTTTCAATGACATACTTCAACTAGTGCAGCATGACAATCCACCACTGGATGGAATTCTACAACGTGACGAGAGAACCTAATGACAATGATATGCTTGACGTAAACATTCCAGAGTCTGAAGGTACGCATAGAGTGGAAGGACTTGGTATTTCTAACGACCAATTCCTAAGTCCACTCAAATTTAATAAAGTTAATATTGGCTCCCTGGAGAATCCGATGGTGCTTCACGATTCTCTCCCTGACCATTGAAACATGAATTTTTTCAACAATATGGATGTTGCATTTTAAGGTAAGCACAATGCCCACAATAAACACACTTATGCCAACTACTTGAGTGCCTCACAAAAGGTTTAAATATGCAATCCAGACATCCATGGAATCCATGAACATTGATAGTAGTCAATGTTCCATATGCAGGAAGATCGCGTCTCCTAATAAATAAAGAAGCTCTTAAAGTGAAATGGATTGAATCACCGTCCCTTAAAAATTGAATTGCTTCAACTCCTTTGCAAAATTTTGCTAGCTCATAAAAATGGCTCTAAATAAACATCAATGGTATCGAAAATCACACTTTTCTTTCCTGGTATAATTAATGACAACATCAATAAAAATGATTTGGTTGCTAACCATGGAGGAAAGTTATAATTTATCAAAAACATTGGCCAAGTTAACCATTTAGTATTCTGATCTAAGAATGGATTCACCCCATATAAATCTAAACCCAACCTTATATTACGAGGCTCTTGGGAAAAATTAGGCCATTTGTTGTCAAATTCCATCCACATCTTAGAATCAACCACAGACCGTTGTTTTCCATCGGTGCTATTATTTTGGGCATGCCATTGCATAAGCTCAGCAATGTCTTGACATCTATACATTCAAAGTAACCATGGGATTACTAGAAAGTGGTGAAGAATCTTTCTAGGCATTGAATTTGATTTCAGCCCTCATTTATACCTCGGTTATTTACATTTCATACATTTAGTATCATTTGCATGATTTTTGTGAAATAATACACAACCATTCACACATGTGTGGATCTTCTCATACCCTAACCCTAGATTTTTCATTTTTGCTTTACATGCACTCTGGTTTTTTGGCAATGTGGAGTTAGGTGGTGATAACCGATGTAACAATGCCAATAACTCATCAACACTCTCTCTTGTCCAACCATTCACTGTTTGCAAATTAATAATTATAATGATTGTTTCCAAATGAATTAACTTTCAAGTACCATACACAGGTTTTGAGGCATCCTCCATCAATTTCTGCCAATCATCCTTGAAACCCTCATTCATCATTCTATCAAATTCAATCCCTTCATTTAACATTGCATGTTCATTTGCATTTGTTGCATCTTCATCTATGTTTGGTGCCTCTACATCTCTCGTGACTTGTAATGGTATCCTATTTGGATAACTATTTTGAGGGAAAGGGCTTATACCACTATGACCGAATCTTAGCATATGTGAAAAAATAACTCATCTTTTTATCATCTTCCCTGAGAGACAATTATTACAAGGACATGCATATTTATCCAACATCTTCTCATTGGCTATTCTCTCATCATGTGCATGGTATTCATTTGTAGACAAAACTGGTCGTTGACTCATATTCAATTATCTAAATTCAATTATGAAGACAGTATGCCAATATTACTTTCAACACTTTTCATCTATCTAATCTTGAATTAAATTCAAAAATATCAAAACCAATTCCTAGATACTACAATATATCATGTTAGTAGACTTATCTGATTATTAGGGTCTAGGTATAACATCTATTGTAGTATTATTATTTCTTGGAAACAAATTCTGGTGTTTGACATCCTTTTTGGAAGTGACACTGTTACTGAATGGAGGTTCATTTCAAAAATATTCAATCTATTTTGCAAGGCTTAGGGTATGGAGATAAACTTAGACAAGACTTGTGTGTTGTATGTCGATGAATCGAGTGAGAAAACTCAACAGATCTTGGAGATCTTCCTTGTTAAGAGTTTTCCTTTAGAACTTGTCTTCAAGTACCTGGGTTATATTTTAAAACCTAATTGCTATTAGATATCTGATTGGCATTGGTTGATTAAGAAGGTGGAAAATAGAATTACCAATTGGAGCCACAAGTGGCTTACCTTGGGGGGAAGAGTGACACTCATCAACTCTGTATTAAATAGTATACCTATTTATTGGTTTTCCTTGGGTCAAATCCCGATGTCTATCATCAACAACCTTAGAAAATTGATTGTAATATTCCTATGGTTTAGAACCGGTTCAGTTGACAAAATTCATCTTATCAAGTGGGACAGGATTTTTATACCCATAGTTGCTGGTGACTGGGGCATTAGAAATCCTCTTTGGTATAATATTGCATTAAGTCTCAAGTGTGAGTGGAAGGCCATTTGTAACACCCTGGTTTTGACCCCATGGTATTAAATTGCATATGATGTAAATATTGTATTAAATCATGGTGTGGAGCTCAAGGCAAAGGCCCCACCATGGGTTTAGTGTTTTATGTTTTGGTGATAAAAATCAATGCCAATGGTTATGTGCTAGCTAGACATAGTATGGTTTGAGACATCATGTAAAAATACCATGACTAGGTACGCGCCACAACGTTAAAGAGATGGGGGCATGATTTTATAAGGAATAGGGAGGAGAATGAATTAAACCCTTGGGCCTATGGGAAAAGCCATGTCTAATGGGAAAAACCCATAAAATGGTTCAGCTACCCTTTTTTTATTTTCTTCCCAGTCACCTAAAAACGTTTTCTTGTCTTCTTGGGAAAGTAAGAGCCCATGCCAGGGGAATGAATACCCATCCCTCATGCACGTGGGTCTGTCTCATGCATTTTGGGGAAAAAGGAAGCTCGTGGGATTTCATTTGAATTCCTTAGGCAAGAGGAAACAATTCCTCATGCATGTAGGGCAGGGGATTTTTCTTCTCACACAGGAGGAAGCTCGGGGGGGGGGGCGCTCTCATTTCCCCATGTTTTTGTTGTTGTGAGTGTGTGATGCCTTCAGGAATCCACACTCCTCTCTTCCTAACGTATTTTAGAGACTATGTGTGTTCCCCTGTCACATTTTTTAGTGATTTCCTGTGTTGTTTCCCATGGCTGGGAAGTATTTTGTGATCATCCAGCAGTTGGGATCTCTGCTGGGGTTTTTATGTTGACTATTAGTTAGGAAATTCGTTGTTGTGGTTTCATAACAAATGGGATGGAATCCCTATGAATTTTGAGTACTGTTGAGTTCATTTTGGCCACGTTAGGACCTTAAACAAACTTGGAAAATCGAATTGCTATCAGGGGGATGTTTTCCCTCAGTTGGACTGCTGATTTTGGGTTCCCCTGTATATTTTCCTGTAATTCCAGAACCTGGAAATTGTTGTGTATTCCTCTGTTGTTTTGGTCTAAACTATATGCAATATTAGGAGTGAAAGAGATGTATAATGTTCTTGATAAACATGGTGTGGGATCTCACAATAAGATAAGAGTGGTTGGTGAACCTTCTCTGCACATCCTGAAGAGAATTGGAAGGGAAGCGATAGCCCGAGGGACTAGGGAGCAGAGAAGGGGACACTTACTTATGTTGGGTGTGTAGACCATGTGGTTGTCAGGGCATATAGATCTTGTGAAGATGTCCTTAGCTCTATGGAGGATCTCACTAGTTTAGCAGTTCTTCCTGTCCACTGCCTTGGAATCCTGCTAAACCCAACTTGAAGGATGGCTTGGATGATAGTATGATAAACCCATCTATTGTCTTGGTTGTGACTGGTATAAAATTTGGCTATATTCCTATGTAAGTCTGTGAAACCCAACTGTGTGTTGGATTGACTGTGGATGCTTGATTTGGGATAAGTGTTGTTAGATTTTTATCATTAAGCTAGCATTATGATCTTAGGATCTTATCTGAGAGAATAACATGCACAGCAATAAAACACAGGATATAATGAACATAATGATTTTCCTTGGGGAAACCATAAAGGATAAAACCCTGCAGCTTCCTTAGAGATAGAATCAGCACCAAAATAAAAACCTGAAAACATAAAGATGATCTCCCGACAACAGTAGTCTCTCTCTTATCCCAGCAACTTATCTCTCACTCATGCACCTCAATGAGTGAGTGTGTGTGTGTTAAATAGAGAGGATCACTCTCTATTTATATTCTTTCATTCACTTGAAACCCACTCCAACATGTCAGCCTCACTTAACAATTACTTACTAGATCCGACATCTCTAGAAGTGTCTAATAACCCTGGTGCCCCACAACTTGTGGGGAATTTGCCTCCTCTGACCAACAAGGAGGGTTATCCTTAACACAACTATGGGGACTATTGCCCCGACTTACAATTCCTCACCTAGGGTTGAATTCTCTAGGATAGTCTAATAACCTTAGGGCCCCACAATTGCAGGGACTTTAACCCTTGACCAATAGGAGGTTTACCCACAATGACTTGACATGACTTGTTTACATTATAGAACCTCACGATGGGAAAATCGGGGCATGACATGACTCAATTACATTACAGATACTTCCTGAAATAAACATCGGGGTACAATAGATCAGATATACAAGTGAATACATTCTGAAGTTACAATTACATTAACACTCCCTCTTAACTAGGAAGGCATTCTCTCGACACAATTTATCAGCACAAGTATTCTTCTCTATATCATCTCGATCATCATCGAGTTCTCGTCATCTTCAATTCATCTTTATCTTCAAGTCATCTTCATCTGGATCTGGATCATCATCACTGGATCTGGATCATTACTCGATCTAGATCATCTCTATTGAATCAACATCACTGTATTTGGATCATCACTTGATCTGGATCATCACTACTGGATCATCATCACTGGATCTAGATCATCACTCGATCTGGATCATCACTACTGGATCTAGATCATCACTGGGTCAACATCATAGGTGCTATATCATGATTCTTCTCCTCACAGGAAGTTCTACAGAGCCAGCCCTTTTGCATGCTGGTTGTAGGCCTAACCTCCTTGTAGGTCTTCTTCAATGCTTATATTTGACCCTAAGTCAGAATGTATAGCACTCACATCTGACCATGAGAGGAACACATCCAACATCATGTCAGAAAGGCACGACACTCACATTCACTAGCATGATATTACTCAACTACTATCATCTGTGAAAAGGCAGAACACTCACATTTGACCTTGACTCGTCAGAAAGGCACAACACTCACATTCACCAGCATGATAGTACACAACTACTATCATCTATGAAAAGGAACAGCACTCACATCCACCAGCATGATAGTACACAACTACTATCATATGTGGAAAGGCACATCACTTACATCTAACCTTGAATCATCAGAAAGGCACTCAGTCCTAGACTGAGGGTTCTAGGTAACTGACCAGGTGACTCCATTCAGAGAATGGAAATAGCCCTTATATCTGATCATGTAGGAACCAATCCTACAGTCATATCAGAATGGATCAACACTCACATCTGGCATGGAAGGAACCAATCCTCTCACCATGATAGAATGGAAACAACCCTTATATCTGATCAAGTGGGAACATATCCCTCAATAACATTAGAATGACCCTGCACTTATATCTGATCATGTGAGACTACATCCCACAATCATATCAGAATGGTCCTCAGTCCTAGACTAAGTATTCCTGGTAACTGATGAGGTACCTCCACTCAGAGAAAGGAAATAGCCCTCATATATGATCATGTAGGAACCAATCCTATAGTCACATCAGAATGGCTCAACACTCACATTTGACATGGAAGGAACCAATCCTCTCACCATGTCAGAATGGCTCTAGGTCTCATCATTTCCCCTTGGAGGGAACCTCTATATGGAGAACACCAAGCTTCTCCCTGAATTACTCAAACTTCAGTTTGGCCATTTCTAGCATAGAATCACATCAGGGCTGATTACGTCCAAGGATGAATTGCAAGCTTCATCAAGACCGATTACAATCGAGGACAACCTACAAGTCTGTTTACATCTAAGAAACCTGCGAGCTTCGTCAGGATTTATGCTCAGACAATCTGCCTCACCGACTTTGCTAGAACTCCCTCTTTCGAGAGATCTCTATCTGGATCACATACTGGAGCTTCACTGGTCCTCTCTCCCAAATAGCAAGTGCCAACATCTTTTTCCTCAGCTATACTCAGCACCATGCAGGACTCCATCCTGCCAAACCAAGAGATCACACTTGATCCCATACTAAAGTATCACCTCGAAGTGCTCTTCCTATCAATGGCATTGCCTACCCAATATGAATCCACATAACCCTCCAGGTTAATCTTTCGATTCGCCTCATACTTGAGCCCATAATCAACTGTACCCTTCAAGTACCTCACAGCATGCTTTGCAACCATTAGGTGAACATGTCTCAATGTGTTCACATCAAAGCAAATATTTGGTCTCATATTCATTAGGTACATCAATGAACCAATCATTTGATGATACATCGGAGCATCAACTGTCTCTGGTGAAGCAACACTCAATAGCTTCAGGTTTGATGCCATAGGTGTGGTCATGGCCTTGCAGTCCATCATCCTGAACCTCTTCAGAATCTCTACTGCATACTTCCCTTATCCACACCTCCATGCGTAGTGCGTCATCCCCAAGTCCTTTATCTCAAACTTGGCAGCAAGTCTTCTTCTTGCAAATTTAATGAGTTCCTCTTTTCTATCAAGAACAAGTCATTGACATATAACAAGAGCATCACTGATTTTTCTCCTTCAACCTTGAAGCAAAGGTTGGAATCCTTTTTACTCTCAGTAAAGCCTAGAGTCATCAGTAATCTGTCCATCCTGTCGTACCATGTTGAACCTCAAGATATTCTATAGTCACTTCCGCTGAAGCGGAGCATCATACTCCCTTTGTCTTCTGTACTTTATGCACTAAAAAATTATGTACCAAAGTGACAAGTAGCTTCCTATGCTACTAATATTCTATGTATCCATCTAGTGTATAGACTTTCATCTTCAACCTTGTAGAAAAGGTTAATATCTTCATCAATCTCATCATGTATGTGTTACAACTCCCACTAGCTGCAAATGTCTCTTCGTAGTCTATGCCTTCTTTTCGTGAGAAGCTTCGTGCTACGAATCTTGCCTTGTATCCCACAATGTTTCCATCTACTACATGATGGAACTACGAACTTCCCTTCATGTATCGATACTGCATCCTAGACATCATTCTTCTTGAACTGGTCTTCCCTTTCTTCTTGGTTACTTCTTCATAGCTAGAAGGTTCTGCATCAATGATGTCGTTGCATTCGTCATATTATTCTTTATCTTGAACTGTCGTCACTTGTTCTTTGGAACAAGTCTCATCCTTCTTTGCTTGTAGGTGATTATGTATGCGATCTTTCCTACAAGTCAAATGAATTTGTATGGTTAGAAGCATTTCATAAGGAATATTCATAATGGCAAATTCTTATGCATAAATATATGATCATGCAACTATTTTAGCCAATACAACATTCATCCATATCTCACAGAAACTTTCTAGATGCCTTCCATCTCTACCAGGACAACATCGAGATTGTGCACTAATACAATATGTCAGCAGAGAGGTTTCATTCTACATAAACAACAATGGAGAGTTGTATAGCACCATGAACTGCTTACCCATCACATGCATATTAGTAGTATACTGTCATTAATGCAAACATTCTATCATACATAATATATTAACTGAATATAAACAAATGCATAACAAAACAATATCATGAAATGACAATTGAATACTTATCTTTATTTGTTTTGTGGGTAGATTCCTTCTTGAGCCTTCAGCTTCATCATCTTCTTCATTCATAATAGCATCATTTCTTATCCAAATTCTAATATGGATAAGAGGTTCTTCAAGAGATGAGTTCTTCGTATTCCTCATCGCTTGAGGGATCTTCTTTGGATGGTGAGAGCTTGATATTCAATTGCTCCCATCTTCTCTTCTCTTATTATGAGTCGAGCTTCTTCTTCCTCCCAGATTCTGTTGAAAGTAATCACTTCCTTATGGCACACATTACTTGAATGAATGAATCCCATGATCCTAGGAGGCTATTCAAGGTGGCTATCATCACTTCTACATTATTCACTTCTTCTTTTACCGCTTCAATTTGTTCTTTGATTTGAGATACCCTTGTAAAGTATGACTGTATGGTCTCTGCATTCTGGATCTTCACATTCTTCAACTAGTTTCTCAAAGTAATATCCTGATTGATGTTCTTCCCTTCAAATATCATGTTCAAGGAATCAAACATCTCTTTCAGTGTCTTTAGGGAATACACTTGTGGTACAAGTTGATCATTGATTGAATCAACAATGATCTTCTTGGCCTTGACCAAGTTCTTCTTGTGTAAGGCTTTGAGCCTCATCTCCCTCAGGAACTACTTGTGTAGGTGTCCAATTCATTTTCTTCAGAGAGATCATATACTTCCATGCTTGGAAGTTTTCAACTTCATCAAGCTTATCATCAAGCGGATGTGATAAATCACTTTGAAATGAGAACCTCAAATGAAAATAAAAAAATATTAGATCTTACCGATTTGAGGTGTCTGTCCTAGTTCCGGAGCTGGCTGATCTAGGGTTTGTCAGAGAAACCCTAATTTTTAAAACTTGGAATATTTCAGATTTGATTGGATAGAAAGATAGACCTCTTCAAGGTGAGCTTTCCAATGTACTCATTTTTTGAAAACAGTGGAGGGAAGCTCCCGGAACAGGAAGCCCTAGTTTTCCAATTTCTCCTGCAGAAATTCCTGATACTGTTTCTGCGGTATCTCAAAAATTACTGATCCTCTATGTTTGAAACTTTTCACTGAGGTATCCTCACCTGTCCCTGTTTCATCACCATAGGTTTCATTAGAATGGGTTTCACCAATTAAGACTTATGATAATTTTCCCAAGTTGACCTGTTATAGGACTGTTCAGAACAACGAAGTGGTACGGACTTCCACGTGTCACTATTTCATCTTCAAGGTTTGAAACTTATACCACATAAATTAAATTCCGTGCTCTTTCTGGAACATCTTTAGAAAATTAATTTGGACCTTTGTAGCCCGATATATAGTAATTCTCCCCAGGTGTCCTGTTTAGGGATGAATCATGGAAGAGGCTGGAACCCTAACGTGGAGGGATCATATCTCCTAGAATATACTGAAGGTGAGGCTCAATTTTGGATATAGTGTAAATCAGGATTTTATCTTCGGCTTGTGAAAGTTTTAGCTCTTGATCCTTCTCCAATACCTAGATATAGCGAATCTATAAAAACTTATCAGTTTTAGTATTTTAGGGTTTTTCTAGCTCGGGGTCAAACTAGGGTTTGACTTTCCTGGAGTTTCACCCAACCAAAAATATCGACCCAGGTCTCTAAAATTTGATTTTGATGAGTAGATAAATCATATGATGGGCTCACTTAAAAATTACTCTTCTGTAAGAAGCCCTAATTTCCCGCACCAAAAATTGAAAATGCTCGAAATTGAATTATGCTTCGACAAAAAGATGCGCCCTTAAATGGAGAGTCATCCTAGCATACTTTTGCTGATGGATTATAGAGAGAGACCCAAAAAGTAATAAGCCCTAGCTTCTGTAGCTGTACAATGTCTTGTTCTTAGGTTAGCTCTGATACCATGTTAGATTTTATCATTGAAGCTAGCCTTATCATCTTAGGATCTTATCTGAGAATAACATGCACAACAATAAAACACAAGAGACAATGAACACAAAGATTTTCCTCGGGGAAACCATAAAAGAGAAAACCCTGCAACTTCCTCAGAGATAGAATCAGCACCAAAAGCAAAATCTGAAAACATAAAGATGATCTCCCGACAATAGTAGTCTCTCTCTTGTCCCAACAACTTCTCTCTCACTCATGCACCTCAATGAGTGAGTGAGTGTGTGTTAAATAGAGAGGCTCACTCTCTATTTATATTCTTTCGTTCACTTGAAACCCACTCTAACATGTTGGCCTCACTTAACAACTACTTACTAGAGCCGACATCTCTAGGAGTATCTAATAACCCTAGTGCCCCACAACTTGTGGGGACTTTGCCTCCTCCGACCAACAAGGAGGGTTATCCTTAACACAACAGTGGGGACTATTGCCCCGATTTACAATGCCTCACCTAGGGTCAGCTTCTCTAGGATAGCCTAATAACCCTAGGGCCCCACAACTGTGGGGACTTTAACCCTTGACCAATAGGAGGGTTACCCATAATGACTTGACATGGCTTGTTTACATTATAGAACCTCCCGATGGGAACATCGGGGCATGACATGACTCATTTACATTACATATACTTCCCGAAATAAACATCGGGGTACAATACATAAGATATACAAGTGAATACATTCCGAAGTTACAATTACATTAACATGTGTGAGCCTATCGCTGTTCCCTAGATCCTTGTGGAATCATGCCCAACTTGGGGGTGGCAGTGTTGCTAAGAGATTGATGAGCGCATTGGCCTACGATTGGGTGGAACATTGCAGTGGCGTATCTAGTTGCGGGCCAACTCTTTTAAAGATAAGTACTCTTGTCCATTTTATATCTGCAATTGTATTTTCTTATGAATTATTATGAACATGAGGAATGCTTGAGGGAATGTTTTTGTTTCTGTTGTACATTAATGAATATGTGTATAATCTTATGAATGCTTGCATGGATGATTGATTCTGCTATATAGTTGTAGGTTTTATATTTCTGTACTTGTTGATAATCCAATGCATGTTCATCTCTTTATGTTCATGGGGCTATTTTTCCTGTTTGACAATTAGTCTGATGGTCGCGTCCTCTTCATTGTTAGTATGAAGGGCGAGGATGTTACACCTTTAATAGTCAAGGTTTGTGGGATCTACTCATTAGGAAAAAATACCTCAAAGAAAAATATGTGGAATATTGGTTAAGTAGCTATAAGCCGATAGCTAATAGCTCCTTTTTTCTGGCTCAGTTTCATGAGACAATTTAATTGGATCAAAAAATGAATGACTTGGATAATTGGGAATGGTCATAAAACTGTGGTGTGCATTGAACCAATCTTTGGGGGGCCTCAGATTCATACTTTCACTAATGACCTTATTTCACATCTGCATTTCAATGGTTAACATTTTTTTGAATGACTTCAGAAAACATAACACCTTGGAGGCCTGCGGCACTTATTAGCTAAGTGCTATGGATTTGGGACTCAACGGCACATAGACACAATAGTGGAATACTTTTACACATCATCTTAACAACTCAAGTATTTTTTAAGAGATACTGATGACTTAATTATGTGGGGTAGATTCATATCTAGGACCTTTACTGCTAAACTCCTATATGATTCAATTGCAGATGAATTATCTTCCAAAAGAGTGCATTGGTGGTCTCAGATAATTTGGAAATGGCAATTACCCAACATAATTACCTGATTTATCTGGCTATGCCTAGAAAATTCCATCCTTACTTAGGAAAACCTCTATAGGAGAGGTTGGGAGGGGCCCAATAGATGTGGTTTATGTAACTGTGAATCCAAAAGTATTGTCCATATCTTTGTGAATTGTAATACTACTCCAAATATTTGAACACTTGTGTTTGATGGACTTAGCATTGAAGACAATTGGGCTGGCATCACTTTGCATCATTGCCTTATGAACTGGTTACAGAGAAATAGATGCTACAAACTGCTTCCAGCTTATGTGATTTGGGGTATCTGGAAGTTCTAGATCTATACTCATCACTGTATTTTTATATTCTCTTACCATAGATTAGGTACAGACTTTTTAGGACGTTATGGTAACATATTGACTGTTTTTGGACATATATTTGTCTTTTTGTAATGACAACCCATCTTTGTATGCTCATAGCTATTTTGATTCTTAATGAATAACAAATAGCTTCTTTTTCACTTGTGAATAAAAAAGTTTGGTGTTTGTTGTTATAGCTTATTTTACCACACTAGGTGAATCACACTTGTATGGCCTTCCCCTGTCCCTCTGCAGACTCCTTAGACCCCTTGGACCATTTTTTGTCCTTTGATGTTTCCTAGACCATCCCTATAAACATGTGAAAATTCATATACGTGACTTTTAAACCCCTCATTAGAGGAAATTTCAACTCAAAATGGGCCTCCTAAAATGAACTAATAAAATAATAGTTAAAATAATAAAATAATATTTATTAATTTTGGAGGAAGAAAAGAAAAAACAACTTTTTTGTTTGTATTTTTGACATATCTCCCTGTGTTTTTACTCAAATTTCGATCAGGAGAGCTCGTTGGATACGGAATTAAATTCCACATCCAACGAGTACCCACTAGGCATACTTTTGACGTACCCCTCTACCCCCAAAACAAGAAATACCTGAAAAAATGGAATGATGACATCATCATTCCGTTTTTTCAGGTATTTCTTGTTTTTTGGGGTAGAGGGGTACGTCAAAAGTATGCCGAGTGGGTACTCGTTGGATGCAGAATTTAATTCCGCATCCAACGAGCTCTCCCGATCGAAATTTGAGTAAAAACACAGGGAGATATATAAAAAATACAAACAAAAAAAATAGTTTTTTTTATGATACCTATCCCCAAATTTATATTAAAAAAATGTTTAAGACCTATACGGTATTTCAAATTTAAAGAAATTTCATTGGCTAACACATGATGACATGGAATTTGAATAATCACGTGTATACGTGGGTTTGACCCCTAAAACCGCGTACATCGAGATGTGTGCAAAATCCAAATCCTTTTGGAGTTTTCCTTGACATGGATCCGACTCACTTGACTCCTGGCCCTCCATATGCCTTGAGATCGCTCGGATTCGACCTTTCATTACCCCTTTGAAAATCTATATAAGGAACTCTTTGATACATTGAAGGCATATAAGAGAATTGAGAGCAAAGAAACTATAGTCCATTGTTGCCAAAACTTGTGCTTGAGTCTGCATCCCTTTGTCCCTTAGAGCACTTTTGTGTTCTTCCCAAGCTTGCATTTTGCTTGTGAGCTTGCTATAGAGAGATGGAGGATTGAGGTGGTGGAGGCCCAAGTGGGGGATTCAGTTTCTCTGATTCACAGATGTGCCGACAGAGGTTGTATCCATTGTAATCTTTGATTTTATATTAATGGAAATATCTTTTCCTGTCAAATAATGTATGTTTGAATGAATATTTTATCCATGGATGATTTCAAATGCTTATACATTGTTGATTATATATGCTAGAATAGATATAACACCAATATATATAGTATGCTTGTCTTGTTTACTTGTTGTTGAGGAAGTGATTCATCAATTCAAGCTGAAGTTGGAAAGCTCAACAGGGATCTACTTCAACCGTCTGGAATAAGGTACGAGGTCTCATCCTTTAGTGTTAGATATTTGAGTTCTATTACATATTGGAAAGGATTGATTTCTGGAGTCAAGTTGTTTTTTGTGGTACCCCAAGCCATAGGAATTTCTCTCTATAATAGAATTAGCGACTCCGCAGGGGAGTTCCTAGTAGTTGTCCTTTGGGGATTTTTTATCGGCATTCAATGACTTTGAATTGCTCTTTTTCTCGTGTTTTTGTGTCGGGTCTGGGGGCATGTTTGCCTGGTAGTGTCTGATTGGTGTGAATTTTGTCTCAGCTTGTTTGTTTGCCTTTATTTTTATGCACCTTTCTTCCTGTACGCAAGTTTTTAACTCACAGTCACGTATATACGCGGGTTTCACGGCTGTTTCCGCGTACACACGCGGGTTTACTACGAACAGTAACTTATGCCCTTAGTTTTGCCTTCTGGAGGAAGATGGATTGTTGCTGGGTGAATTGTGATGATTGCTGAGTCTCCTTTGATGCTGCTAGAGTCTGTATACACCCCTGTTTCTGACCAGAGACGTTTTTTTTAGGGTAAAATTTATTTTTTGAAGAATGTTCTTGTCATTGCATTTTCAATTTTTTGTTTTGGGATTAGTGCATTAGATTTATTTTACCATAGTACTTTGCTTGAGTACTGCTTGAGTATGCTTGCAGAGTCTGGGGGTTGTAGAACCTTTCTTTTGCTTTAGTATCTCATTTTTATTTCAAAAAATCCAAAAATATTTGCATATCATTATGCATTGCATCTTGCATTTGGCATAGTACTTGCACTAGATTTGCTTTGGAGTATTAGTTAGGATTTCATATAGGAAAATTTGCATTTATCATTTGAAGAAAATCGTGGATTTCACGTAGTAGCATACCCTGTTTTTCATGGACACAATGCATTTGCATTGATTGTTAGGTGTGCATTTTACTTCATGTTGTGTCATAACACCATTAGTTGCATGGCCATATACCTCTTTTGAGTAATAAAGCCAATTAAAATCAACGCTTAAATTAAAATGAACTACACTATTTTATTTGATAGGGTGCACCAACAAGATTAGGTTTTAGGATCTTGGAATAGTTCATTGTGAGTAAATTCTCCAAGACCACTAAACAACAACATGTATGTGTCTGTCCAGGTGAGTGTGTGAAATTCCTTGGTATAACCAGTGTTTCTTAGGATCCTCCTCTCAAAAGGGAGTTAAGCACGAGGCAGTGTGAGCGGTTATTGATTGGGATGACCCCTAGTCATAACTGAGTAGCACTAGAGATATTTCCAAGATTGTATTCATATCTGGGGGCTCTTTCGAGAGTTTCGGGCTTTGCTACCCTGCCCATATGGTCAATCTCACCTGCGACTATCCACCTGAGCATTGATTATATTGAGGTGACCTTAGTGGCCTTACCTAGGATATCGAGGGGGCACTCTGTAGGGGTTATTCTATGGGTGTCTCGTCCAGGTTGGGGTCGGACAGCACAGTCGCTTTACACGTTGAAGCTGAGGGCCACAATAATTGGTTACGTGCCTCTGTTTATTGTGTATGGGAGTCTCAAGCCTCTCCTAGGCGAGGCATACCTGCTTCATTCAGGAGCTCACTTATCCTACCCTTGATTTCTTGTGTTTGGATTTATATTTTATTGGTGATTGCTCTATGCACGTTAGCTTGCCTAGGGTTTACGTAGATAGAGAGTCTTTTATATTTTTTGAGTCATTGTGGATTTGGGTGCGACGCCTTGCTGTTCTCGTCGTTTAGTAGGACTTCTTCCTTCTACATCTCCTCCTCCTTTGGGAGAGAGAAATAGACAGTCCAGGTGGACTACTTCGCACATTGATTCACACACGATGGGAGACCATGTTGAAGGTATTCCTGAGCCACCTTCTCCCATTCAAGTGGAAGATGGGGAGTTTACTCCTAACTATGATCCTTCACCTGATTTGACTAAGTTAGGTCTTGTGATATATGAGATAGGTACTTTTCATGATAGACCTACTTACTCTGGTGTTGATCCCCCATTGATGCATCGCCGGTATGGAATTCTGGAAGATGATGAGACTCGTTTTGAACCCGTGAGCACTAGCTATGGTAGTTATGGTATGTCTAGTTTTCCCACACATTATTTGGCATTTCATGTCGAGTCGGAGTTTGAGCCTAACACTATGCCTAGGGGCATTCTCATTCCTTACCATGCGGAGAGGTTTGGGAGCACAAGTCACATTGCACCTTCCATCTCGGTGGTGGAAGCTACATCACATATTCCTCCTAGGCCTAGGGATAGCGATCCTATTAGGAAACAAAATATGAGATGAGTGACTATAGGGAATAACACGTACATAATTACATAGGTCCCTTCATCCTCTATTCCTAGTTCTTCAAATGTTCACCCTCCACCTCATACATGTGGTCCTTCAGGCCGGAACATTGCTATGAGTCATGTCTGTATTGCTATTAATCGACCAGTTATGTCTCAGGTTCATGTACCGCCCATTGTTTCGGGAGGTTATGTTCATACTTCTAGAGGTCGTGTTACTACTTCCGGAGCGTATATTCCTACTTCTGGAATGTATATTCCTACTTCCGGAGTGTATATTCCTACTTACGGAGTGTCTCATGGGACATCGCATGCGATGACTTGTGGACCTTATTATGGGGCGCAATATGGACAGGGTTCTTCACCTTATGGGTACGGGTATCAACAACCCACTTACTCTCCAAACTATGGCTTTGTAGCTCCGAATAGTCAAGATACACCACACTATGGTGCTTCCATGCCACCCTATATGGGTCAAATGGGAGGAGGGCACTATGGCCAAGGCCATGGTGGGTATGGTAATCAGACCTATGTGAATCAAAACTACCAGGGAGTGGTCCATTGACCTAATCATCCTAGGCTCCCTTTCCTCGCAACACTGAATCTTCCTGACTTATCGAGATTGACGAATGATCTTGTAGCTCATGACCCAGCTTGGCCGGCTGTCCCCACTAAGCTTCCCTTGGACATACCCAAATTCGAGGGCAAACCGAGAGAGGATCCGAGTGAACATGTTACTACCTTTCACCTATGGTGCTCTTCGAATTCCTTACACCAGGACTCAATCCGTTTAAGGCTATTTCAACGCACCCTTACAGGGCCTATCGCAAAATGGTATATAGAGCTACCTAGAGGGGCATTTGCTTTGTTCAATGACCTAGCGATGACTTTTCTTAACCACTTCCAGCTACCAGTGCGTTACAACATTGGTATAGAACTCTTGTTGACATTTCAGCAGGATAAAGCCATACATATCTCGGATCATATCCAAGAGTGGCATAGACGGAAGAGGTTAATTAAAGCCTTTATACCGCCGGAATTCCTCCTTGAATGGTTCCTTAAGTCGTTATTTCCTTATATAGCGAAGGATGTTTCTACATCCAGAGTGCAAAATGAGGAACAAGACATTTTTAGGGCACAAGAAATGGATTTGATTTATGCTCAATCCGGTTTGTTATATGAGATCATTCCTAATGCTCCGCGTTCTAGTTTTGACCCCAAAGTCAAACCTAGACCACATGCCGATGGCATTGTTGGTTGTGCGAGTGCTAAAGTCAATCAACCAATCTGCTTCGGGACAAGCCATGATTTCATCCCAACCCACCCAAATGGCGAGTGTGCTTTTGGTGCAATCGTCGGACCAAAAGGGTAACCAGCAACCCGGACGAAATAAAAAGAAGGGTAAGAACAATCGTAAGGGTGGGAATAGGAATGAAAATCCTAATAATAATGACAAGAATGCCCGTAATGCTGGGGGGGACAATCAAGCTAAACGTAAGGTTAAATTTCCTTGCAAGTTGTGTAAGGAAGATCACCTCACTTACTTGTGCCCTTGTATCAATGAAGCCTTGAGGTTCTTGGCACAGGGCTCAGCTGTGCTGACTAACCCTTTACCTCACAATCAAAATATGAACTTGAGGACCCATGGTCAGTCTGGTGGTGATCAAGATCCACTGGAGGGTATTGGTCGTGGTTGCATTAACATGGTACATGCTACGAAAGTTGTGACCCGTGCGAAGGACTATGGTTCTTCACAGCCCAGCCCAGGAAATGAGCCTGATCCACCAGGGACTCCTTTGCGTATTGAAAAACCTATGGATAAACCTGAAGCTGCACCTCACATTCCTAAGGGATTCCTTAACCATTTGGGGCACAATCCTAATGCCCAAGCCACGCAAAACTATTATGTTGTCAAGGATTTGGGCCACACTCCTTGTGCGATGTCTGCACTAGAAGTACTTCAGAGTTGTCCTTTGCAAAGGAAGGCTTTGCTTTCTGCCCTTGGTGTGAATGATGATAATTCTTCCTCCATGATTAAATTTGAAACTGCATGACTTCAACCTTGCTTTCCTTACTATGTGTCTCTTTTGATTCATGTAGAATGTCTTAACATGACCGTCAAGCGCACTATGATTGACGAAGATGTTGTTGCTTCTGTGATGTCTTTATTATGTTGGAAGGGTTTAGGTTCCCCTAAGTTGTCTAAATAGGTGATCATGTTAACTGTGTTTGATGGGATATTGTTTAGGCCGCACGGGATCCTTCCTTCCCTTAAGGTCCATTTGGGAGGAAAGACCATTGTGATAGAGGTCGAGGGGGTTGATGCGCCCCTCGAATACAATCTCTTATTGGATAGAAATTGGATGTACAGTATGCAAGCCATAGCTTCTTCCCTATTTCATGTTGTATGCTTTCCATTTAATGGGAAGATAGTTACGATTGATCAAACATCATTCAAGAACAGTCAGTTAACGCATCTTCGGGAGCTTCGATCCCGATTGTAGAGAACTCTCAGCCGTCAACTGGGAGTGTGGGTGTGGGCATGTATCCATCCCTCATGGGAATTTTTAGTTGTCCTACATCTATCCTTATGATAGGGTCTAGTTCGAGTGAGGCTTCGACATCTGTGAGATCGGTGTCTTTTTGCACACGTCATATGGAAGATCCTTGGATTATTCCTACACCGAATACTTCGAGTGAGCCCATCGTGACAGACGTGTCATTGCCTGCAACTATGGTAGCTTATCAAGCTAATCTTGAGTGTGTTGTAGATCCTAGTCCTTCCTCTTTGCGGATGGAGGAGGAGGACCCATATGTGCTGCCTGCATGGACAGTACAGTCTTCTCACACACACAACTGCCTTGATAGTGTTTTTCCTTTCAGATGAAGTGATTATTGAGGCCATGTCGGGAGTTGAGCCACCATGGGAAGAGCTCCATCATAGATCTTACTTTCTTCCCGTGCTTGACCTCTTGGAGTGTGAGGACTTTAGGGAGGTTCTTAGTGAGAGAATTGGTAGTCCCATGGTTTCGTTAAGCTCTCTTGGTCCGATCTCTGATGGGAACATGGAAAATATATCTCCAATGATTCCTATCAATATCTCTCGCGATCCTGGTAGGATAGAGAATGTCTATATTGGGGAGAATGTTCCCATGCTAAGATTCAAGAATACACCAAGCTGTTTAAAGAATTTCATGATATCTTTTCTTGTTCTTACGATGAAATGCCAGGTATCGACCCTCGCATTGTTGAACATGAGATTAAGACTTATCCCAACGCTAAGCCTGTTCGACAATCTTTGCGTGCGGTGAATCCTAGGAAAGCACCCGCGATTAAGGCAGAGATAGAGAAATTGTTGAAAGCCGGTTTTATCTATATCGTTCCCTTGACGGAGTGGGTTTCAAACCCCGTTTCGATTGATAAGAAGTAGGGAGAAATCCACATATGTACTGATTTCCGTGATTTGAATCGTGCCTGTCCTAAGGACAATTTCCCCACACCATTTATTGATCATATTTTGGATGAGTGTGCGGGTAGTGAGGTTTTTTCCGTTATGGACGGCTTTTTCGGATACAATCAGATACAAATTAAACCTGAGGACCAACATAAGACCGCATTTATTTGTCCTTGGGGAACTTTATTTGCATTTATTTGCATATCAGAAAATGCCTTTTGGCCTTAAGAACTCCGGAGCTACTTTTCAGCGGGCAATGACCTTGATTTTCCACGATCTCAAATCGAATATCGAAGTGTTTTTGGATGACCTTGCTACTCATTCTCGTATGAGAATGCATCATTCCTATCATTTGAGATTGGTATTCGAAAGGTGCCGCCATTATTTGGTCAGGTTAAATCCTCACAAGTGCATCTTTTGTGTGAAGTCAGGTCGCTTATTAGGATTCATTGTCTCTAAAGAGGGCATAAGAGTCAACCCTTTGAAGGTTGAGGCAATACTTCATTTGTCTCCCCCGAAGAATATTCATCATCTTCAATGTTTGCAAGGCATGGAAAACTTCTTATGGAGATTCGTTGTCAATTTTTCCAATTTGACTAGAGGCTTCATGCGTCTTTTGAAGAAGGACACCACCTTTTGTTGGGATGAGCGAGCCCAGGAGTCTTTTGATGCGCTCAAGCGAGCCCTAGCATCGGCCCCGATAATTAGTCCCCCAGACTATAGCCGTGATTTTCTACTTTATGTGGCCGCGTCCATGGAGACGATTGGTATGGTTTTGGTCCAAGAGGATGAGGAGCTCCAAGAGCATGTCATATACTATCTGAGCCAAAATATTATTGACACGAAGATTTGTTATTCCCATGTTGAGAGGCTTACCTTAGCTACCGTACATGCATTTCAACGGTTGAGACATTATATTCTCCTTTGCCAGAACTTGGTTGTAGCCCATGTCAATCCGTTTCAATTCATCCTCACTCAAAGGATGATTGGGGGAAAATATAATAAATGGATTGTCATCCTGCAAGAATTTGATCTCGAGTTTGTTTCGGCAAAATCGAAGAAATCGTTAATTTTTACGGATCTTATATCGAATTCCCCAAGCGAGGCCGAGGAGTTGGTTTGTGAAGATACGTTTATCGATGAGCACATCTTCTTAATCTCAACTTTAGACCCATGGTATAGGGATATCATTATATATCTACAAACGTTGAAGGTCCCTACTCACCTCTCACGGTATGAACGATGACGATTACGTCATGTGTCTAAGAATTACCTCATAGTGGATAACACTTTATACCGCCGTGGGGTAGATTCCATTTTACGTCGTTGTTTAACTCATGAAGAAGCTGAGGTAGTGTTGAATGATTGCCACGGAGGGGCGTGTGGTGGTCATTTATCTGGGCTTTCTACAGCCCAAAAAATCTTAAGACTGGGTTATTTTTGGTCGTCAATCTTTAAGGATTGTGTAAATGCGGTCAAGAGGTGCCACCCTTGCCAAGTGTTTGCACATAATATGTGCTCGAAACCTGCCCCGTTACATCTCATTATCATTGCCAGTCCCTTCACTAAGTGGGGGCTTGATTTTATGGATTGCAACCCAGCTTTAACTCGGGGGAATCATCATATCATAGTGGCTGTCGACTACTTCACGAAATGGGCTGAGGCTATGCCTACAATTAAATCCGATGGTGAGACAGCCGCGCACTTCGTATTCAACCAGATTATTACTTGGTTCAGAATTATGAAAGAGCTTGTCACTGACCATGGCTTGCACTTTCAGAATCATATGATGGATGAGTTGGCATCAAAGTTAGGGTACGAACAAGAGCATTCCTCCTCTTACTACCCTCAAGCGAATGGATAGGTAGAAGTAGTGAATAAATCACTCAAATCCATTCTCCAACAAACCATCACACAAAGCAAGAATAATTGGCACATTATGTTATATCCTGCTCTGTGGGTGTATAGAACCGCTATTAATACTGCCACGGGTTTTTCTCCATATCAACTTGTACATGGAGTGGAGTCGGTATTGCCGGTTGAGTGTGAGATTCCTTCTTTGAAGCTAGCCATAGAGCTCTTCCCAGACACTTCATCACTGGAGGAGCGTTTGGTCCACCTTGAGCAACTTGATGAGCAGTGTCAAGATGCCTTGGTGGCTTTAGAAGTAAAAAAGTGTAGCGTAAATGTCCAGTACGATAAGTCTGTCTGTCCAAGGAGGTTTAGTGAGGGATACTTGGTCATTTTGTGGGATCAACTGAAAGAACCCTTGGGGGCAGGAAAGTTTAACCCCATGTAGTGTGGTCCTTATGTCGTTAAATGTGTGTTAGAGAAGGGCGCTTATGAGTTAGTGGATTATGAGGGAACGACCTTAGCAGAGCCTAGAAATGGGCTCTATCTCAAAAAGTACTATGCATTATTTTCAGCCAAGGATGGTTATTGTATATTATTGTACAATTTTGCATAGTTAGGTCTTTTTCTTATGGTGATCGGGTTTGTGATTAGTTTCCGTTTCTTTTGGCATATGTAAATGGAATCTTCCACCTTCATAGGATTCGCGGATGGTGCGAGCCGTCACACTCAACACTCAACCTCTGCTTCTTGGGTGATTTATACTCCTATGGGTCAGATATTGTATTTAGGAGGCATATGTCTATGGCCATATTCCAACAATGTTTCTGAATATAGTGTCGTTATTGAGCTTCTACGAGATGTCATTTTACATGGCGTTCTCTCTCTTGAGGTACGTCTTGATTCGGAGTTAGTAGTGTCATAGCTTAATGGTTTGTACCATGTTATAGATCTAACATTATTAAGAAGATTCTTACACGTGAGATTATTAGAACGACAATTTGACAATATAACATACATACATGTTCCAAGAATTAATAATCAAGTTGTTGACTCATATGCTAACTACGTGTTAGATTGGAATTTGTTTCATACTCAATAAGCTCATCACAAACATAAATTTTTACACATGTAAATAAATAAACTGATCATCATAAAAGTTTTATAAACATCCAAAATGTGGTAATACATAGTGTCATAATACAAAAATGGGGCTCTCGAGCCATCAAAATATAATACACAGTAATACAAAGTGTATCACTCCCAGGTATCTAAGCCTGTGGAGGAGGAGGGGGGTTGTGATCGTGGAATGTCACTACGGCTCTAGCTAGCCGTTGAAATAACCGCACTCATGCTCATGGTACACCCACCACTTGGCACTGCATGGCCTCAGGCAAGTACTCGACTTGCGCCATGGGTACTCTATGTGTCAGCCTCACGAAGTTGGTATGAATGCTTTGGAGCGTTCGCTCCGCATCCACACCCATGATATCATCTCCTCTTACCCTCCATCTATGACCAGCGAAGCCTTCAGGCCATCGTGGTCCCACATTTGCATGCATATGGTAGATGCCACTATGTATTGTCACCCAAAAACATGTCTTTTGATTCCACATAATCAAAAAACACAAAAAAATTAAATAACTCAAAATTTTTAAAAAGAGGGTCGAGATTCGTTATCTATGTCACCATATGTCGATCCTAGTGGTAGCGGCATGTCCGGGTCTCCCCGGAAATCTATCCCCGCATAGGGGTAGTCATCGATGGAAACTATTTGTCGTCGCCACCATGGAAAGAAATCAGTTGGATAGGGGTTGGACACCCTACCTCCACCCAGTCTGCGCATCGCATCTGCCCAATGCCGTTGGGATGGATCTCGAACCCCGTGTAGAGGAACGTCAACTCTAGGGCTCAATCCTGGAACACGCTCAAAGAAAAACGTGCTCAATATGCTGCTGAAACTGAAGTTTCACACTCTTCCCATCTTGCACTCATTGAGCTGGTGCTTTATATTTCCCAGTAGCGTAGTGCTCCAATCATATATCATGGGTCTCATGCACTCCACTACATAGAACATCAGAGGCCGCGAGGCCTGGTGGAGTGAAGCCAAGCTTGCTATCCTGCCTAGTGTCAGTAGGATGGCCTTTAGGCCCAGCACTTGTATGGAGTTAGTTGGGATCTGACTCCCCACCTTCTCTATGTCCAAATAGTAGTACACCACAATGTACTCATCTATAGTCAGGCCACCTCCGGGCCCATGAGAACATAGGTTCACTACTTCCCCCCGTTGGGAAAGTCCAGTAATAAAGTATATGTCCTCCACTTCTATGGTGAGGGACATCCCGTCTATCTGGAACGACTCTGAGTCTGGATCCCAGTAGTCCACTAACATCTACAATAGTCCTAGTTTGTATAGCCCACATGCACGTAACGCTTGTTGAGCCATTAGATCTGCTCTTACTGCCTCTTCTACATCACCATGTTCATGTTCTCTCCATTCTAGGACCATTTTGCACAAAAAAATTGAATTTTTCCCATTAGAACACTTGAAAAACCTTGAGCGTGGCCGCATATGCGACTGTTTTCCAAACAGCCACATATGTACGCAGCTTTGGGGGCATTTTCTGCATATATCTAGCCCTATATGTAGAAAAACCCTCGATTTTCGCGTGGGCCGTGGTGCCTATCTTAGAATGGCCTAGAAAATCAAATACACCATGGATTTTTTACAAAATTTGCATCTAAATGAAAGAGTAGAGCATGGGTAAGTACCTGGAAAAAACGGTAGTGGATTCCACTAGCTGGATCTCTTGGACTTTGCTATTGAAGTTCTAAGCTCAAATGGGTAAAAGTTTCAAACATTTTATAATGTTTTGAATTATTTACTATTTATAGAAATTTTTCAAATTTTTGAAAAATTTTACCCGCTTTCCTATAGTTTGGACCATTTCTAATCCTTTTGGACTGTTTTTGGACTAATTTATGATAAAGGAGACCCTTTTAAGTGTCGTTTTAGCCTTTGGATTAACCCGTTCGTGTCGATTTCAGGTATCATGTCTAAACTGACATACAGGTTAGGTTTCATCACCGTTTTCATTTTGCATGATCTTATGACCATTTCATTATAGCCTTAGGTACGAACCCACTCTATTATGTCACAGAACCTTCTTGTTGTTTTAGAAATGGCATGATATGAGTGGTAGAGCTTGACCTTACATGGATACCCTAGTTAGCGCCTTATTTACATTTGGTGCCCATGCCGACATTTTGTCCCTTAGGGTGTGGGAGTCCGTTGTATAGTATTTCCATGACATTTTGCAAGAGCCTCATACTCCTCTTGATCTTTTGGTGGCCTATTTCCCTCAGGACTCCCTTATGTCAAGTTGTAATTGCATTTTCATGAGCTTTTCTTTCCTTATTGAGCCTTACGCCGGCTTCCCTGACATTGAGTTTCAGCCATATAGCCTGAGCTTGTCTCATTTCTAGCCATGCAGAGCCATCTTATATATCATTTGCAGCTTGATTCCCGACTTTTACCGGGAGGGGAATTTCCCCCGAGTGTCGCTATCCTACACATGTATCCTTGCATTGAGCATAGGTATGTTACACTGCTTGGAACTAGTTTGTTTTCCCATTATGACACTCGTCTCCTCCCAGTCTATAACTATAAAGTAGTTTTATTCTTTTTCAAGCTTTTTAAATATTTGAAAATGTCCAAAAAAATAAAAATAAAAACAAAAAGATGGACAAGGAAAGATGTTATCTTTTGGCACCTGTCGAGTTGTGTCGCCTTCGAACAGAGCACTGTATATCATATCCGTTGGTTGGGTTTATAGTTTGACTTTAGGAGCTGTACTCATTTATCTGAGTTTATCTCCACCGAATGGTTAAGCTTCCAGTCCCCATGGAGCCTCTGTCGATGCCTCCTGTGTCGTAGAGATGTCCCAGTTTTGTATATCAAGTCTATGATGCCTTTATTCAGTCACCATTCACCATTATTCTCTTGCTCGAAGGAAGTTGAAACCTAAGTCGGCCATTCCTCAGTTATCTTGACTTTGCATGTCGGCCATTCTTGGTACAGTTACTAGTTCATGCACCTTATGATCGAGTCCTTCCACATTATATAGCTTTGCTGAGTACCTTGTGTTGGATGATGGGGGATGCCTTAATGCTCTCCTTCTAGCGGATTTCATCTCATCGACTCCAGATCATTTATTCTGGGATTGGAATCTAGAGTCATTTTTGAGTGCCTTAAGACTTGCAGTCATCAGTGGCAGGTTCTCTCACCATCGGCAGTTTTGGGAATACATCAATGTCCCCTAATCGATGGATCCTCTCAAGTGTTTGACCTCAACACATTTATTCACACTTGTTAGTTTGCACTCTAGTACCTTGATTCCCATTATCATTATCGGTGGGTGATCTCGCGTTTATTAACGGTATACATCAATGACTGATAATCAGACGATGGAATACTATGTTCGACCTCGACACCTCTATTCACATAGTAGGACATGTACTCATAGCCGTTTGTGCAGAAGACCTTCCAGATTGGTGGCATCTCTTATATGCTACCTCCTTGATCGTGCTAGTGTTCATGAGATTTCAGCTCTCGTGACTTGATTCCAGTATATGTCAGACATTTCTAGCTATTATGGAGATTTTGATCCATTATATATCTTCAGCCATTATGGAGATCATGATCCTTTGTATATCTTCATCATGGAGATTTGATCTATGTATATTGTACGTGGCGATGACCACTTATGTGATATTTTGTATCATGCCTATTCATGGCCATTGTACTCTTATGTATCCGGGACTGCTATATATATTTGCAGTTATGTGCAAAGTTGTATCATTGTACTATGCTGATTGGGTGGCTGGTCTTCCATTTGGGATTCTTCATCACTCCACTTTTGGGATGGACTTATAATGTATTTTGTCCATCGTATGACCCCTCTGACCTCACAAATTAGGGGGCATCTGTTATAGCTGATTTTACCACACCAGGTGAATCACACTTGTATGGCCTTCCCCTATCCCTCTGCAGACTCCTTAGACCCCTTGGACCATTTTTTGTCCTTTGATGTTTCCTAGACCATCCCTATAAACATGTGAAAATTCATATACGCGACTTTTAAACCCCTAGTCGTGTATATACGTGGATTTGACCCCTAAAACCGTGTACATCGGGATGTGTGCAAAATCCAAATTCTTTTGGAGTTTTCCTTGACATGGATCCAACTCACTTGACTCCTGGCCTTCCATATTCCTTGAGATCGCTCGAATTTGACCTTTCATTACCCCTTTGAAAAGCTATATAAGGAACTCTTTGATACATTGAAGGCATATAAGAGAATTGAGAGCAAAGAAACTATAGTCCATTGTTTCCGGAACTTGTGCTTGAGTCTGCATCCCTTTGTCCCTTGGAGCACTTTTGTGTTCTTCCCAAGCTTTCCTTTTGCTTGTGAGCTTGCTATCAAGAGATGAAGGATTGAGGTGGTGGAGGCCCAAGTGGGGGATTTAGTTTCTTCGATCCGCAGACGTGCCGACAAAGGTTGTATCCATTGTAATCTCTGATTTTATATTAATGGAAATATCTTTTCCTATCCAATAATGTATGTTTGAATGAATATTTTATCCATGGATGATTTCAAATGCTTATACATTGTTGATTATATATGCTAGAATAGATCTAACACCAATATATATAGTATGCTTGTCTTGTTTACTTGCTGTTGAGGAAGTGATCCATCAATTCAAGCTAAAGTTGGAAAGCTCAATGGGGATCTACTTCAACCGTCCAGAATAAGGTACGAGGTCTGATCCTTTAGTGTTAGATATTTGAGTTCTATTGCATATTGGAAAGGATTGATTTATGGAGTCAAGCTATCTGTTGTGGTACCCCAAGCCATAAGAATTGCTCTCTGTAACATTTTTTAGTGTACCTCTATCATTTCAAGGGTACAATGGACAAAATCTCTTATTGTATGGGCATGATCTGGACTCCAAATAAATTCCATAAAAAGTGTCCTTGCTTGAGAGCTCAATGAGGGTTTAACTTTAGGAAAAACAAAATGATGAAGTTGATAAACAGATTTTGGGACCTATGATATACTTTTAGTAGCCCATAGACTAATAAAATTTCAGTTGAATGGAGACACCCCTTTTGAAAGATTAGCGACAATGAGAAAACATCATCCTTTCCTAAGTATGTCCGTATTATGTCTAGAAATATATCAACTGTCTATCAGATTTATTGTATTTTGTATTGGGGAAGTGCTCAATCCTGTTTTCATTTCTAGAATTGGGAAATATGTTCGAACATAAATAGTATCATGATTGTGAGTGCATATACCGAGAGTTAGCATGCACCCCTTTTGTGACTATTTCCTGTTTTCTACAGAATGAAAATAATCCCAGAGGATGTCACCAGGGTGCTGCCTTTTGGAGATGTCAGGATTCTCATGCTTTCTTTTGAAAATCATTTTCATGGTGTTTGACCTATATGGACACATTCCCCCCACCTGAGATGTACAAATGAACCTCTCGACTCAATTAGAAGAAATGGTGCATGGATCCCAAGGAGGGTGCATGCATGCATGCATAACCTTTTCTAGTTGGGGCACACTAAGCCTAGAGGTTTTATCTCTGCAAGGAGGACATAATTCTCTACATTGTTTCTAGGGTTACGACTAACTTATGTAACATGGCACTCCAAAAGGATGGTTTATACCTTTTTAAAACCACATCATTCTTATTATATAAAAGACAAGCAAGTCTTCCACTGAAATGGTTAGAGATTTTGATTTTAGAGCTAAGAATTATCTTTCTCTTGGTTAATAGAATACAAATTAGTGACAAGGAGACCAAATTGTTTTGTCACCACAGCTTTTTTCAAGGGATAAATGACCAAAATTGATAAATTTAAGTGAACCAACTAAAAAAGACCAAGATAAATGACCACTTTTGGTCACGAGATAAAAACCAACTAAAAATGACCAAGATAAATGAACGAATTTGGTCACGAGATATCTAAACTAAAAATGATCACATAACAATTGGTCATTTATTTGGTCATTTTTAGTTGTCACTCTGAAAATGAAAAAAATTACAAATTTGACAATGAATTTGTACATTAGGGGTCTCTGAATCCATCTGCAGTGTTACAATTTAGTAAATTCTAACATATATATAATATATATATACACGTCCCTAAATTAATAAAATTGAATTAATGCAAGCCAACTATATGTCAATTTGGACATGACCTTGGCATATAAAAAAATCCACTAAACCTTTAAACCCACTAAAACTTGGCATAAAATGTTAATTATAAGGCTAATTTTCATGACCTTGGAATATAATTATAGTTTTTATAGGCTAATTTGGACACGACCTTGGCACCTTGGCATATAATTATATAAGTTTTTATAAGGCTCGACAAGACCGCTAGTGGAAAAAACCAAAGCAATAAAACATATGGGTGATATAAACAGTGTCGTCATTTGCAAGTTATAATTAACATGTGTTATGGTGATTTACTATGCATAGAATGGGAGCCATAATGTATCAACATTGTGCATTACCAGTCCCCGACATGATGAAGACCAGTGTGGGGGAGAATATGAAAGGGTTCATATACAGTTGGTGGTTGCCATATTGGATAGCTTGTCTGTGGGTTAATGGGGTTCATTCTGCTCATTTCGTGGTAATTGGAAAGAGAGTTTACAAATCCCAGGGTAAGGGTTTGTTATTACATAATTTACTTCCTGTCAATGGAGAGAATGTTGATGTCAGTTGGTTAATTGGTGGGAGGGGAGTGATATATTCCAGGTTTTCGGGTGTTGTTGCTTGGGTTAATATATATCCACCACTGATAGCATCTGCAATGGAGATGAAGACCACATCAGACCAGATGTGGATGCTTTTGAATAGGTGCACAAGGACATCCTTAGTTGCAGAGATGAAATCCTCTGGTTCTTCACACGTAATTCAAATTATTCTAAAATTTTTGTCTGTTCTTAAGGGCTTTGGACAATTAGTACATTTTTCTATTAAGTTACAAAGTAAACATTGAAATAATATTACTATTGAGTCAATATAGGGTTAAACTGTTAGGAATTTAGGGATTAATTTGTAAAATGTTTGCGGATGCTCTCTTGTATTAAAATATGGGGTAGTGGTTGTGCATGAGCTAGACATTAATAGGGCCAACTATCTTTTAAGGTGTTCACTTTTGCAGAGGAATTTTGAGCACTACTCCAACTCCCATTAGATATTATTAAGTGTATTTTTCACTTTCTTTGGCTCTGTCTAAGGCATTAGGGTTTGTGGGAAACATGGTTCAAACCTTCATTGATAATAGAGGTCTCGAGTCTTTCCTCCGATATTTTATATTTTATTTTTTCTCCCAATGTTCATGGTAATGCAAAGGAGGTGTTAGAATTGCATAAATCAACAAATAAAATAATGTCAAATTTGGAGAGGCTTAGCCAATAAGCACAAATCCATAGCACTTAGCCAATAAGCGTCGTAGGCCTCCAAGGTGTTATATTTTATGAATTCATTCAAATAAATGTAACTTTTTCACCCTCCTTTGCATCTATAGGAGGCTCCTATGACTTAAAGGATTATGCATTCTGACATATTTTCACATATTCTCTAACAACTATCTTCCATAGTGATCAAAGATAAATTATATAAGTCTTGGATTATTCATTGTCTCTAAAAAATATGCTCTTCATGATAGAGAACTCAAGCTTAGATCTCTTCTCATCAGGATTATGAATATACACAAGAAAACAAAAAACACTGAAGTGTGATACTTATGGTTTCTCACTAGTAAAATATTCTTTTGGTGTTTTGTCCTTCGATATCCCATGAGGACACATTTTTAGAATGTAGACAATTATATTTCATTTTTTTCATAAATATGCATGGATATATCTAGATCTTGAATCATAGCCTTAGTCTTGTCTATGATGGATTTATTTTTTGTAACCTCATTTTGCTAAGGGTTGTAAGGTACTCTCAGCTCCCTCTTGATCCCTAATTTTTCAAAAATTATCATAGTATTCAGAGGTGTACACTCTGACCTCTTGCACAACACATATAGGCTTCCCTCTCGCACATTCTGACCAAAAATTGACTGGGATCAAGGTTTCAATCTCTGATAATGAATCACAGATCATCAAACTCAATCAGAAACCGAAGATTTGTCATCATAGAAACTACCTCTCATAGGAAGTATCCTTCTACATGCATGGATTCCTAGAATATTTGATATCCACAACCTTGATACCATGTTAAATTTTTAAGACATGGTAAGCATATTTTGCACTCAGAATTCAAACCCTAAAACTAGGAAACTTAATACTAATAAACTCCTACCAAAACCACAAAAAATGACTGCTAGATTCTATCATAGTAACAACAATAATAATAATCCAAGTTAAGGTCACAACATTTTTAAATGCCAAATTGATGTATGAGACCCTCCTAGCCAAATGGATAGATATTGAAAATACATCACTCTAAAAACATGAAAAACTATTACAAATCCAAACCACTCAATCATGAATTTGTATTCTATAACTGAGAGAAAGACAATGCTTAGCTCCAAACTCAAAATCTATAACCATTTCAGTGGAAGACTTGCGTGTCTTTTATATAATAAGAATGATATGGTTTAAAAAAGGTATGAACCATCCTTTTGGAGTGCCATGTTACATAAGGAAGCCGCAACCCTAAAAATAATGTAGAGAATTATGTCCTCCTTGTAGTGATAAAACCTCTAGGATTAGTGTTCCCCAACTAGAAAAAGTTGTGCATGCATGCATGCGCCCTCCTTGGGATCCATGCACCATTTCTTCTAATTGAGTCGAGAGGTTCATTTCTATATCCCATGTGGGGGGAATGTGTCCATATAGGTCAAATACCATGAGAATGATTTTCAAAAGGAAGCATGAGAATTCCGGCTTATCCAAAAGGAAACACCCTGGTGATATCCTCTGGGATGATTTTCATTCTGTATAAAACAAGAAATAGTCATGAAAGGGGTGCATGCTAATTCTGGGCAGATGCACTCACAATCATGATACTATTTATGTTCAAATAGATTGCCCAAGTCTGGAAATGAAAACAGGATTGAGCACTTACCCAGTACAAAATACAATAAATCTTATAGTCAGCTGATATATTTCTAGCCATAATACCAACATACTTAGGCAAGGATGAGGTTTTCTCATTGTCGCTAATATTTCAAAAGGGATGTCTCCATTCAACTAAAATTTTATTAGCCTGTGGGCTGCTAAAATTATATCATAGGTCCCAAAATATATGTGGCAACTTCAACATTTTTTTCCATAAAGTAAAACCCTGATTGAGCTCTCAAGCAAGGACACTTTTTATGGAATTTATGTGGAGTATAGAGCATGACCATATGATAAGATATTTTTCCATTTTACCCTTGAAATGCTAGAGGTACACACACAAACACTAGAAAAAAAAAATTTCACAAGTGAAAAAGAAGCTATTTGTTATTCATTAAGAATCAAAATAGCTACAAGCATACAAAGATGGGTTTTCATCATAGAAAGACAAATTTGAGTCCAAAAATAGTCAATGTGTTACCATAATGGTTTAAATAATCTGTACCTAATCTTTGGCCAGAGCATATAAAAAACCAGTGATGAGTATAGATCCAGAACCTTCATATACCCCAAATCAAATAAGCTAGAAGCAGTCTGTAGCATCTATTTTTCTATAACCAGTTCATAAGGAAATGATGCAAAGTGATTCCATCCCAATTGTCTTCAATGTTGATTCCATCACACACAAGTGTCCAGATCTTTGGAGTAGTATTACAATTCACAAATAAATGGACAATACTTTTAGCTTCACAGTTACATAAACCACATCTATTGGGCCCATCCCAACCTCTCCTACAGAGGTTGTCCCAAGGAAGGATGGAATTTTCCAGGAATAGCCAGATAAAGCAGGTAATTTTGCTGGGTAATTTCCATTTCCAAATTATCGGAGACCACCAACGCATTCTTTTGGATGAAAATTCATTTGCAATTGAATCATATAGGATTAGCAATAAAGGTCCCAGATGTGAATCTACACCACGTAATTAAGTCATCAGTATCTCTTAAAAAAATACCTAAGTTGTTAAGATGATGTGTAAAAGGATTCCACTATGGTATCTATGTGTCGTTGAGTCCCAAATCCATAGCACTTAGACAATAAGTGCCGCAGGCCTCGAAGGTGTTATGTTTTCTGAAGTCATTCAAAAAAATGTAACCGTTGAAATGTAGATGTGAAATAAGGTCATCAGTGAAAGTATGAATCTAAGGCACGTAAATGATTGGATCAATGCCTACCACAATTTTATGACCATTCCCAATTCTCCAAGTCAGTCATTTTCTGATCCAATTAAATTGTGTCATGAAACTGAGACAGAAAAAGGTGTTATTGGCTATCAACTTATATCCTCTTAACCAATCTTCCACAAACTTGTCTTTGAGAATTTTTTTCCTGATGAGTAGTCCCCACAAACCTTGACTGTCAATGCCCTTCCACCCACACTTGAGACTTAATGAAATATTATACCAAGGGGGATTCCTAATTCCCCAACCACTAGCAGCTCTGGGTATAAAAATAATGTCCCACTTGATAAGATGAATTTTTTCAACTGAACCAGTTCCATACCATAGGAATCTTACAATCAATTTTTGAGGCTTTTGATGATAGAAATCAAGATTTGAACCAAGGAAAACCAATAAATAGGTATAATATTTAATACAAAGTTGATGAGTGTCACTCTTCTCCCTAAGGTAAGCCACATGTGGCTCCATTTGGTAATTATATTTTCCACCTTCTTAATCAACCAATTCCAATCAGATATCTGATAGCAATTAGGTTTTAACATATAATTTAGATACTTTAAGCCATGATCTAAAGGAAAAATATTAACAAGGAAGATCTCCAAGATATGTTGAGTTTGCTCACTAGATTCATCAACACATAACATACAATTCTTGTCTAAGTTGATCTCCATACCCAAAGCCCTGCAAAATAGCTCAAATATTTCTGATATGACCCTCCATTCAGTAACAGTTCCACTACCAAAAAGGATGACAAACACTAGACTTTGTTTCCAAGAAATAATAGTACTACAATAGATGTTATGCTTAGACCCTAGTAATCAGATAAGTATACTAACATGATATATTGTAGACTCTAGGAATTGGTTTTGATATTTTTAAAATTAATTCAAGATTAGATAGATGAAAAGAGTTGAAAGAAAGATTGACATACTGTCTTCATAATTGAATGCAAAAAATTGAAGATGAGTCGGCAATCAGTTTTGTCAACAAATGAATACCATGCACATGATGAGAGAATAACCAATGAGAATATGTTGGATAAATATGCATGTCCTTGTAATAATTGTCTTGAAGGGAAGATGAGAAAGAAAGAAGTGATTTTTGCACATATGCTGAGATTCGGTCATAGCGGTATAAGCCCTTTCCCTCGAAATAGTTATCCAAATAGGATACCATTGTAAGTCACAAGAGATGTAGAGGCACCAAACATAGAATAAGATGCAACAAATGCAGATGAACATGCAATGTTATATGAAGGGATCGAATTTGATAGAATGATGAATGAGAGTTTCAAGGATGGTTGGCAGAAATTGATGGAGGATGCTTCAAAACCTGTGTATGGTACTTGCAAGTTAAGTCATTTGGAAACAATAATTCTAATTCTTAATTTGCAAACAGTGCATGGTTGGACAAATGAGAGTGTTGATGAGTTATTGGCATTGTTACATCAGTTATTACCACCTGAATCCACATTTCCCAAAAATCAGAGTGCATGTAAAGCACAAATAAGAAAGCTAGGGTTAGGGTATGAGAAGATCCACACGCGTGAATGGTTGTGTATTATTTCGCAAAAATAATGCAAGTGATATTGAATTCCCGAAATGTAAAGATCCATGGTATAGACGAGGGTTGAAATCAAATTCAATTCCTAGAAATATTGTTCGTCTCTTTCCAATAATCCCACGGTTACTTTGAATGTATATATGTCGAGACATTACTAAGCTTATGCAATAGCATGCCCAAAATAAGAGCACCGATGGAAAACAACAATCTGTGGTTGATTCTAATATGTGGATGGGATTTGACAACAAATGGCCTAATTTTTCTCAAGACCTCATATAAGGTTGGGTTTAGATTTAGATGGGGTTAATCCATTCTCATATCAGAGTACTAAATGGTCAAATTGGCCAATGTTTTTGATAAATTATAACTTTCCTCCATGGTTAGAAACCAAATCATTTTTCTTGATGTTGTCATTGATTATACCAGGAAAGAAAAGTGTGACTTTAGATACAATTTGTCATGTCCCCTCCAATTGACCATTAAAAGGGTTGACCATGCTAAGTTCCTAGGGGCTCAAGTTGTTATTAATTATTCCTCCTAGGATAATTTTTTGCTAATAATTGTTGTAAGGAATGTGTTTTATTTTATTGCAGCAATCTTATTTACTATGCACAACAATGATGTGGAATTAAGGCTTCCATGTTAGGAGGGCGCATTGGAGAAAGCTAGTCAACTTGCCTTGGTAAAAATAAGAAAGTCCATGACAAAAGCAAGCAGGAGAATAAAGGGAAGTTGTCTAAAAGTAGAAAAAGTAGACATAGGAAAAATCAGGAAAGTATTTCAAAGGGGAGGGTGCAGTTTCCTCTTATGGAGCTCAGAAAATCTGTAAGAGAAAAGCATGGAAGTTTTTGAAGGAAAGAAAGAGTTTCCTTATGACCCAGGAAAAGCACAAAGTTGTCATAACTCAAAAGAGGCAGCTTTTGACTAAGGAAGGGCACAGTTTCTAATTGTGAAGGATGATTTGGACTTGTAAACAATTCCACATGGTCCTAATTTCCTAATTTCCCAAAGGCGGTGCTTTTGTGGATAGGGTTAGGTCACCCATGGGATTGACTTGCTTTCACAGGTCACCAATGGCCTCAACTTACTAAGCAGGTCATCCATAAGTCTATAAAATATTAATTCAAACCCATTTATTTAGTTTGGTTGATGATTTGATTTTTGATGCTTATGAGAGAATTACTTCTGAGTGTTGTGCCTCAGACTACTGGGAGATGAGCCCCAGCCTTCCATTCCCCTCTCCTTCCATCACCTTTTCTTCCATTGCAGGTGTGGAGCACTAGATTACAAGAATTGAAGGATTTACAGAGTTATTTTCAGCCTTCATCAAGTTCGGGTCAAGCTCCAGTGAATTCCTAGCTTCACTTATGCTCACAGCCCCTTGCTGGTCATGATCCGAGCCTCCTGCCCCTTATTTTTGGAGCATTTTTGTAATGGTCAGTCCGTTATGTAATTTATATTCTTTAATGTCATAATATTCTGAAAATTACAGTTATCAGGTAGAAATATCCCTGCCCATAAATAATCTTGTCTCAGTTTTCCCTAAAAGGACCTATTTTATCAATGTATGGGGGGAAATGAAAAAATATGAGTGCTATAAGGAATATGTCATGATTGGGAACTGATTTAAGTGATTTTACATGTTCATAAAACTTATATTTACCTATTTTATAATTATGATGTTTTATAGAAATCGATTTGACTTGATTTAACTACTTTCTTTAGACCCTAGCTAGATTACTAGCTTTTAGTGACTAGTTTTGTTAAAGCTGATATAAAATGAGTTCTGTAAACTCAAAATGAGACCTTTCAGTTCGTTTGGGTCACTGACATACCGAAATTCCCATACCCATCTCCAAAACCATTTTTCATTGGGTTCGTACTACCTTTTGGGATCCTCCTCTACGCAGGGTTTCCCTTGGCCAAAACTGCCGAAAAAATCAAATTCATTCAAAACTTCTCAGAACACCCAATAAATTATGAAAGCTGTTTTTAAATATTATTTATGTCATATTACTTCTGTAACAACCCTCTTCAAGTTTCCATAATCCCCTTGTTGAAACAAGCTGAACTACTCTTCCTAGTTTCACCGTTTGGCTGCCCAGAAGCGTGGAAGTAGGTTTCCGCATAGCGGATTATGAAACCTAGATGGAACCAGATATAAATGTGTTAAGTAATATTAAATTCAATTTCTAAACTTTATTTTATTTCTTCCCACTGATCACTTCCTTTGCCTGTAAAATTTCCTAGAAGAATTTCCCAATTTGCCCACTCCAAGAAGGTTTTCTGTGGAGTAATTCAAATTCAAAATTTTTAATTTAAATTACAGAATTAACATAGTGTTCAGGTATGCACACCATACTTGGGACATCACAGTGGTATCAGAGCACTTTCCTCCACTCTTGTGGAAAGAAGTCTCTCTGTTGACTAACATTGCAGATCAGTAAGTCAAAATTGCAACCATGAGGTTGCTACCAGTGATTGAAGAAGAAGAGGTGATCTATGTTAATGACGGATTGAAAATGTCAAGAGACCATGATGTTTAATTTTGTGAAAATGAGGATTATGAATACAGAATGGTTGAACCACCAACGGCTAATCCTAAGAAGGATTTAGCAAAGATGATAGATGCCAATGAAAACTTGCCCCACCACTACAAAGAGTATCTTGCATTGGGGGAAAATATTTGTAAATTTATTCCTTTCAAAGATTATTTTTATTTCAGATTTGGATTTGATCTCAAGGGGGTGGATTGGAATTCTTTCAATGGCAGCAAATCATCCATAGAGGAACCAAGTTGTTCCAACTATGTGAGTAAGGAAGAAGAAAGAAAATCCAGAAGAGAAGATGCAGCAAATACATCTGTTGGTCCAAGAATTATGAGATTGTTTGGGTTTTATTTTAGTAGATATTCCAAAAGTGTTGATAGAGTACTATTCTAGAGAATGAATTTTCATCAACATGCTTGGAAAATAAAGAGCCACTGACAAACCACCCTTTAAAGGAGAAGGTCATAAACTTTCTAGAGGAAGAAACATGTAGTGCTTCTAATGGAAGTATTGATGAGGAAAAAGAAGAAGGGTCTGTTGGTCCAAACCATTTGGATGGGAAGGATAAAGAGGAGGATGAGGTCCCAAATCCATTCTCAATCCTGGAAAAAGGATATGATTCACTTAGTTATTCAAGTGATTAAGGAAAAGAAAAGATCCATGAGGTGAAGTGCAAATCACCACACAGTGGTTGCATAGGTGAAGTAGTTGAAGATGAAGGCACTTCAAGTTTTTGGGTGGGTGATCTCCAGATCACTGCTCAAGGTTTTGTCTCGTGTATGGGTGGTGAGACATATTTTGGATTAGATACAAAAGTGGTCCACAAATAATATTTACAGTCACCTCCTGAGTCACATAATGAAGAAGAAAACAAGGCCACACCGCTCAGGTGTGAACAAAAAAAATTGGTGGAGGAGCAAACCACCAAAGTATCTGTACAGAAAGATGATAAGGTTAAAAAAACATGGACAGTAAAATCTCTGATTTTTGTAGCATCCATGTACACCCACAAAAATATGATCCTTGGGAGGATAAAAATTCTTCGCTTGAATCTGAGGACTGCAAGATGAAGGACAATTGTGATGGAGATTAAATTACTCCTAGATTTTCTGTTGGTGATCACAAAACCATGGAAACGAAGGGTGATGTTGTCAATGGCGATGAGGGATATTTTGTATCAGTTCCAAAACAAGAACATATATCATATATAAATACATCATCTGAACTTCCCAATGAAGTGGAATACAAGCCCCCACCAATCGGGTGTGAACTAGGAAAATTGAAGGAGAAAACTCTGATGCAGACAGATGAGCATAGTTCAGAATTTCGAACTCTCTTGCAGCATGATGAAGCTGAAATGCCAAGGCATGATATGCTTTCTAATTTTTGTACAGATCACATGTCATTCCATCCTTTAGAGAAACCCTCCACTTCACACCATGGAAGTGGTTTTGTAGAAAATTCAAAGGTCGACTTGTATGATGAGAATGATTTTTGTGTTGTGGATCCATGCCACAAGAAAAGTAGTAGTATATGTCAGATGTTAGAGTAAGAAACCTTGGTGCAGGATATTATTTGTGAGCTACATCATTTGAGTGGACCACTTAAGGAGGACAGAGAAAAGCTTAAGGAAGCCTTGAAAAACCTTGTTGGCATCAATGCCTTGGTGGCCACATGTTGTTGGAAAGCTTCTGGAGGAGAAATGGAAGGAGAAGCCTTTCTAAAGGAGTTCACAGCACTAAAAGAAGGCATGGAAAAGATGAAGGAGAACTATATGAACCTACTATTTGACAGAGATCATCTTCTCATAATGGCTGAAATGTATCAATGTGCAGTCAAGAAGGGAGAAGAAGAATTAGAAAGGATTGCTAATAAGTTAGAGATCACTAATGACTTGTTGAAGAGCACACAGAGATCCCTTCAAGATTCAAAGTTGTAGATATATCAACTTCAAAGGGATTTGAAAATGTCACCCCTTTTATGTTGCATGGAAGGAAATGTTTTGGTTTTAATGGAGGAACCTCATGTGGAGGACAGCCATGAGGAAGGGGAATATTTGCAGGTGCTTGTGAAAAGGTATGAGGAAGAAAATTTTAGCCAAGCACTCATTAAGGTTGAGAGGAAAGATGAAGTGTTCTTATCTAGTATCTACTAGAAATAGGTATGATAAAATTCCTCATGGATCAACAAATAAAATTCCTTATTCATCGATGGACTGGGTGGATAGAGACACCTTTGGAGTGAAGAATGTGGGAGGTGAAGAGTTTAATTTTTGCAATAAGTTTTTTGTTGGGATTGACATTGTATTGACAGGTGGGAAGCCACAAATATTTAATTTGCATCCATTGGATACCTTCCATACGCATGCACATGAGGTGAATTCTGATTTTTTTGTGCTTGAGAACTATGCAGACAATTTTGATGAGAACCAAGCACTTGGTCTTCTCTAGAAAAAACTGGAATTATTTTCTGGAAAGAGTCTCTTCCCAATGGGAGAGTCAGATGAGGATGAATATTGGGAAGCCATAAGTTGGGTGGATGAGTATTGCAGGGTTCTGATTCAAAGTTCTACCCACACTTGTATTTCAGCCTCATTAAGTGAGAATAAAAATTGGGAGAAGGAATTTTCCTTGTTGGTGCTTTTGGAAGAGCTGGAGGCTTTCCTAGGTGTTCATGATGACTTATGGAATGCACCATCACCCTCCCATAAGCCACATAGGCACATATATCTGTCACTTGATTCCATTCAGCCACATGTGGATTGGGTGGAAGATTACATGTCTCACATGGAATCTTCATGCAGAAAAGTTTTTGCACATGATCAGTGGAAGGCAGATAAGCAAGCAATATTCCAAGAGAAGTTCTTGAGGAAAAATATTGCATAAGGAGGTATTTGTGGAGGAAATCCACTCAATTGGATAGATGCTTGCATTATTCGACCAATGGCAGAGCGTTGAGCCATTGGAAGTGTTCACATGGACCTTTTAGTAGGAGTGTCAGTACCTTATCGGGTGGGATGAGGGGACACTTATTTGTTTTTCCTGCTTGTATTTTTGGAGATAATTGTGATGCATCATCTTATTGTGAGCAGTTTGGGCACCCTTATTGGTTGGATGATGCCTATACTCGTTGGGGTTGGACATGGGACTCACACCTATGTCTTTGCAGAAACATAATTGTGAGGTTCAATGCTGAGGTGCATCAAGCACATAAGGAACTTTATGTTGGGTGGGGAAATCTGACAGATTTCCAACTTTGCATTGAGAATTTCCAGTTTTCAGTGTAGTGGTATGATTTCCATAGCATGAATGTCATTTCACGTGATGATAAATTTGTATGGTGGATTCTAATGTTTGGATACTTACAGTTGAGAAAATGGGATCCAGGAATAAATATGCTTGATAAGTTGTGTGGGAAGGAATTCTCAGTGAAGGGGGTGCAATGAAAGCAATGGGACCTTGGAATTGCTTGTTTTGGAGAAACTTTACAGGATGGCTTGATGGAGCAAGTCAACCTTTTTGCACAATGGATTCATGCTCCAGTTCTCCTACATGATGAACAAATTTGCAGCACTCTGGAGTGCTTCTTCTTGAGGACAAGCATATTTGGGAGGGGAGGACTGTCATGTCCCATCCAATTGACCATCAAAAGTGTTGACCATGCTAAGTTCCTAGGGGTTCAAGTTGTTATTAATTATTCCTCTTAGGATAATTTTTTGTTAATAATTGTTCTAAGGCATGTATTTAATTTTATTTATTATGCATAATAATGATGTGGAATTAAGGCTACCATGTCAGGAGGGCGCATTGGAGAAAGCTAGTCAACTTGCCTTGGTAAAAATAAGAAAGTCCATGACAAAAGCAAGTAGGAGAATAAAGGGAAGTTGCCTAAAAGCATAAAAAGCAGACAGAGGAAAAAGTAGGAAATTATTTCAAAGGGGAGGGCATAGTTTCCTCTTATGGAGCTCAGAAAAAATGTAAGAGAAAAGCAGGGAAGTTTTTGAAGGAAAGAAAGAGTTTCCTTATGACCCAGGAAAAGTAGAAAGTTGTCATAACTCAAAAGAGGAAGCTTTTGACTATGGGAGGGAACAATTACTAATTGTAAAGGATTATTTGGACTTGGAAACAATTCCACATGGTCCTACTTGCCTAATTTCCCAAAGGGGGTGCTTTTGTGGCTAGGGTTAGGTCACCCATGGGATTGACTTGCTCTCATAGGTCACCACTGGCCTCAACTTACTAAGAAGGTCATCCATAAGTCTATAAAAGATGAATTCAAACCCATTGATTCAGTTTGGTTGATGGTTTGATTTTTGATTCTTATGAGAGAATTAATTATGCGTGTTGTGTCTCAAACTACTGGGAGATGAGCCCCAACCTTCCATTCCCCTCTCCTTCCATCCCCTTTTCTTCCATTTCAGGTGTGGAGCTCTAGATTGTAGGAATTTAAGGATTTATAGATTTATTTAAAGTCTCCATAAAGTTTAGTTTGATCTCTAGTGAATCCATAGCTTCACTTATGCTCACAGCCCCTTGTTGATCATGATCCAGGCCTCCTACCCCTTATTTTTGGAGCATATTTGTAATGGTCAGTCCATTATGTAATGTATGTTCTTTAATTTCATAATATTATGAAAATTAAAGTTATCAGGTTGAAATATCCCTTCCCATAAAGAATCTTGTCCCAGTTTTCCCTAAAAGGGCCTATTTTATCAATGTATGGGGGAAAATGAACAAATATGAGTGCTATAAGGAATATGTCATGATGGGGAAATGATTTAAGTGATTTTACATGTTAAAAAAAATTATATTTACCTTTTTTATAATTCTAATTTTTTAAATAAATAAATTTGACTTGATTTAACTGCTTTCTTTAGACCCTAGCTATATTACTAGCTTTTAGTGACTAGTTTTGCTAAATCTGATATAAAATGAGTTATGTAAACTCAAATGGAGACCTGTTAGTTCCTGTGTGTCACTAAAATACATACCTTCCCATAAACATATCCATAAAAAAATTTCATTGGGGTTGTACCACCTTTTGGGATCCTCCTCTGCGCAGGGTTTCCCTTGGCCAAAACTGCCGAAAAACTCAAATTCATTCAAAACTTCTCAGAAAACCCAAGAACTTCTGAAATATTTTCTTACCTATTATTTATTTTATATTACTTCTATAACAATATTCTTCAAGTTTCCATAAGCCCCAGGTTGAAATAGGCTGAACTACTCTTCCTAGTTTCACGGTTTGGCTGCCCAGAAGCATGGAAGTAGGTTTCTGCATAGCGGATTCTGGAACCTAAATGGAACCAGATATAAATGTGTTAGGGAAGAGAAAATTAAATGTCTGATCTGTCTTTGATTTCTTCCCACTAATCACTTCCTTTGCCTGTAAAATTTCCTAGAAGAATTCCCCAATTTTCCCACTCCAAGAAGGTTTTCTGTGGACTAATTTAAATTCAAAATTTTTAATTTAAATTATAGAATTAATAGAGTGTTTAGGTCTACACACCAGACTTGGGAAATCACATAATTTTTGTTTATTTAGAGCCATTATTTGATGAGCTAACAGAATTATGGAAAGGAGTTGAAGCAATTCATTTTTTAAGGGACAATGATCCAATCCATTTCAATTTAATAGCTTCTTTATTGATTACAATACATGATCTTCCTGCATATGGCACATTGACTAGTATCAATGTTCATGGATGCCATGGATTTCCATCTTGCATCTTTAAACCTTTTGTGAGGCACTCAAGTAGTTTGCATAAGTGTGTTTATTGTTGACATCATGCTTAACTTAAAATGGATCATCCATATTGTCGACAAAAGTCATGTTTCAATGGTCAGGAAGAGAATTGTGAAGCACCATCGGCAATAACCAGTGATTACATTATTGAGAATGTAGAGAAAAGAATGCAGTTTATTGAAAATGGTGGCATTATTGGTAGTAAAAATGATTCACTCAATGATAGTGGTGTAAAATGATTGTGCATATTCTATAAGCTGCCATACTTTAATCATATAACCATTAGGCATACATAGATTTTGCTATTATAGAAACTCTTTTTGGTGCATATGATACAGTGTCATCATGCCTAGACCTTCAAGGGATAAAGACTCGTCGAAATCCTTGGGTTGAAAATTATGGTGATGGAAAATTTAGAAAACCTATTGCTCCTTATGTGTGGACAAAGGAACAATGTGCATAATTATTAATGTTGATGTCTCAAACTCACTTTCCTACTGGATATGCAAGTAGTAATGTTAGAAGGAAAACTGAAAATAATGGCTTAAGAGGCCTCAAGACCCGTGACTATCATGTCATAATTGAGGATATATTACCTGTTACAGTCATATCAAGTTTGGAAAAGGGGTCAATATTGGAAATTATAAGGTTGGTCCTAATATTGAAGAGAATGAGTATGCATGTGTTAGATCCTTCAAACTTTGATAATTTGAGGGAAGAGGTTGTTGAAGTCCTTTGCTTATTGGAGTGAGAATTTGCACCAACAATATTCAATATTTCTATGCATCTTCTTGTACATATAGAACATGAACTAGAATATTGTAGCCCGAAAAGAACTAGATGGATGTACCCTATAGAACGATATATGAAGGTTCTGAAAAAGTTTGTTTGTAATAAAGAAAAAGTAGAAGGTAGCATGTGTGAAGGATATTCAATGCAAGAGGCCATAGGATTTTGCACATAATATATGGAGGATTTTATTAATGGCAATCGATGTGTATGGGATGATGATGAAAATGAGAGATTTGCAGGCAAAGTGTTTGAAGGAAATGGATGTCGCTTCAAGCTATCAAATGAGGAAAGAACTGCGATACATGCCTATGCTCTTCAAAACACATCCTCATTGGATAAGTAGCACATGTGAAATTTTATTTACATGATAATTTATTTATTTAATTTTATTTAATAGTTAAATTATTATCATTCTTACTATCTTGTATGCTAATATTCTATGTAGAAAATACAAAGAGGAGATTCAAATAGGGATGCATCCATCTCAAAAGCATAGACTTCAGGATTTCAATATTGGAGATGGTTCTTTTCCAAAATTTGATGACTGGACTGTTGATGCAATTAGTGATGCACAACAAGAAGGACCGGATATAATGATAGAGGAAATTGAGCTTTCACACATTTTAAATATAATAGCTTCTTCGTTCAGTGGGATGTGGGCTTATGGTAGTCATTTAAGAGTGGAAGAAAAGGACAGAGAAAAGTAAATTTGTGATTGTATCGTTAGTGTCGAATTTCATCACGACACTGAAAAGAAAATTTATATTGGATTCATACATGATATTATTCAAGTTGATTATGTTGAGACTAGGACCATATTATTAAAATGTAAATGGATCAAACCATCTACAATACAACGTGATGAGTACAGGTTTGTACGCGTAAATACATGCCAATTTTGATCAAAGAATGATGAGCCGTATGTTTCCCCTCCTCAAATTACCCAGTCATTTCTAGTTGATGATGTAATAAGCTGAGGATGGTCGTATTCCATTCATGTAGAGTCTTACTTGAAAATAAAATTCATGAAATATTTTGATATAATGTTCGATGAGAAATCTAGTAGTTTACAAGAAACATTGGAAGAAGAAGCTGAACATGACAATAGAGTTGTATTTGAAGAAGAAACTTTGATTCACAATTAAGAGAATGAGATAGAGAATGATATGCATGGATAGAGAAACCTATTGTATGAGGACAATGGAGAAAATGAAGCAGATGCATACATGAGTGATCAGGATTGTGATCTTGATGGAAATGCAAATCATGATGATGATGATTTGTCACCTTAGATTTATTGAATACATTTTCACTATGAAAATTGGATTTTATTGTTTTGGCCATGGGATTAGCCAATGGTTGTACGTCTAAAATTTGTACTAATCTTTGTATGGATTTTATTGTTTTGGCCATGGGATTATCCAAATACTTGTTTTAAGTACTATGTAATGTTTCAAATATGATTTCCTTCTATTCCTTACTATCAAATTCCATCTACGAAATTTTATGAATGGATGTTTGCATTAAGTTTTGAACTCTTTCAGGTAGAATTTTTTAATGTTAGGTGGTTAAGAATGTATATTGTGTGGTTATTGTTATTCATTCTTCGAATCATTTATAGTAAATGTGTTTTCCAATAATGATCAAATTTTGTTTGAGAAATGCTATAAATGGATGTTTGCATTAAGTTTTTTTCGATAACCTCATTTCTTCTTTGTACATGTACTAACAATGTTTTTAAGGTAAATTTTCAACAAGGCTATGAAGAATAAGGGGGAAAACGTAAAATTGGTGAAAACAGTGATGAAAATGTTATGTATTATGAGTGTGTTCGTAAAGAACGGGTTGCAAAAAATGAAGAATATCTGTCGTCTCTTGGTTTGGAAAATAAGTAAGTAGTTATTTCTTGTACCTTTTCACTTCTATGCATATTTCATGAAAGTTGTTTATAATATATTTCATGACATAGCCTATATGTGCTTTCGATTCTCATTTGATAAGTTTTTGTGTTATAGGGAAACATTTTCTTCTAGAGAAAGAGAGCAGAACCAAAAGGCAAGCAAAGGCACATTGTTGCCATCTCATGCTTCAGCTCAGTAAGTACTTATTCCTCATACTTTTTCACTTCTAAGCATATTTTATGATAGTTGTATATAATCTATTTGATGATGTAGGATTTCTATGCTTTCGATTCTAATTTAATAATTTTTTTATATGGAAAATGTCGATTGTATAGAAAATTATGAGCGAAAACAAAGGGCAAGCGAAAACACACTGCCGCTGTCTTGTAGAATCCTATGCCTTGGTACTGGATTAGTACGTGGAGAAGATGCTGACAACACTAATAATCATCATCCTAATATATCACATAATGATGATCATGCCCAAGATAATATTGTTGAATGTTTGGTGTTTTCTAAATCATAATTAGGTTTGAGAGAATTGTTTTATAAATTAAAACAAAGATTTGAAGGCCCATCTAAGCAAATTGGTGAGATATCTAGTGCCACACCTAATGTCCCCAACAAGGAACCAATTAGGACTTCAAATTCCAAAGGAAAAACACCTCTTTTGTAAACAAACATGAGTGCCCTTTCTACATCACAAAGTCTTGATTCAAGTGAAGATATGCCAGATTTCATACAAAAATGCAAAATGATTCAAGGCATGTATAGGTCCATAGAAAGAGAAGACAAAGAAAGAAAATCAAAAGGTAAGAAGGCTTATTTGCTTGATGTAAAAGATGATGATCCTTTTGGAACAAATCCTACAAGGTGGGCCTCAGAGTTGGACACGAGAGTAAGGTCTCATATGGATGTCACCAAATCCAATTTTGTAGATCAAGATGAAAGAAGTGTCGATCTAGTGATTTGACAAATGGAAAATTCCTTTGATACTTATGGTGGAAGGATTACAACCAAATATTACAAGATCAGAATGAGAAAATTGATTAACAATTTTAGGCATAAATACAGAAAATCGATCTTGGATGGAAAAGAAAGGGACAACAGCTTGACTGCCAAACAGTGGAGGAGCTGAAGGAAAGTATGTGTTCTGAAGAGTATGTGCAAAGGAGTGAAAAAGGGAAGATGGAAAGATATAATGTGAGGGATCAATTATTATGGGTCATGGTGGGTGGTGAAGCAATCAACACATGTTTGTAAGTATATGGTTTTTTTGCTCAATACATTATGTATGCCATTTTTGTAAGTATATTTGTAAGTATATTGTGTTATATATATTGCATTTTGATTCATATATATATCCAATTAATTATGTGTTAATAATGATTTGTAGGTTCAAGATCCTATTAGATTAGAAATTGATACGAGTGAAATGGTTGGTCGACGTTTAATATGTGACATAGACAATTCTAAACATAATATTATATCAAAAAATCCAACAAAAAGATCATTGCAATCTAATGAAACTGATAAAAGCCAAATAGTTAACATATCTAGGTTTGTTGAGAGTGATAGTGATCAAAACTATAAACATGTAATGGATTGCATAAATGGGTTGAAAAAGACAATGTCAACCATAGACACCTCCATTGAACTAATCATCAAATCATGGAATAAAATGGGATTTCATAGTGATGCTGATGAGGTAAGCTGATTATCATTACCCTACAAACATTTCTTGATTTGAATTCATAATATGATATAATTGGCTTAGGACTGATTTTTAGTGTTTTACAGTTATATTTAGTATTCTTCTACTATATTATTGTGTTCTTGTAATGTGATATTTGATTTGTGCATGATGTAATCAAATGCAGGATAAAATTAAAAAATCTACCGACATTGATGCACTGTAGCAAAATTATCAATCAGTATGTGCAACTCCTTCCGGACAAGATAGTTCAAAGATTGACTCGGCTGTAAGTGCATTTAATTTTGTTACATCAATAATTATGCATGTTTTTCGAATTTAATTGTATTTTTTTCTTATATTTGTGTATACTTTTTTATTTTTATTTTGACAGTGCCCAGTAACTCCAGCAGCGACTAAATTATTCCATGTAGGAGATGATGTAAACATACTAGATCCATATGATGGTGCCATCGCAGGGACTGGACGAATTATGTCACTTACTAAAATCCATGGAGATTCACTTAAAGAGACTGATGCTAATATAGTTGTACTTTCTATCTCAAGTAACATCCCTGTTGCATATGAAGATCCAATGGATGGATGTGAAATCTTGAAGGAGACAAAAATGAGTTTTATTCGATGGCCGAAAATATATTTGAAAAAATTTACCTAGATGGTTATTTCTATTAATCAATTTAAAACATTTTGTTTACTTTACATAGTGTTCAAACATCTATTTAAACTTACTTTACATATTGTTCAAACATTTTTTCTGTAAGGGCATGTGACCTTACATGTTTTAATGCATCTATTCACTGGTTCAAGAAGATATTGTTATGATTGTTTACCTTAATGATGATTTTTTCCCTTTATTTTACAGTCTTGATTATTTGTTTAGTTCTTTATAGTATGTGTTATATGAGTTTAAGTGTAAAGTTTTACTTTCATGTGGGTAAAGTGCATGTTACATCAGCTGTTGTTGTAGTTGATTTAGTGTTTAGGAGAGTGATTCTACTAGAGAGTGAACTTGGGTATAAATGAGTCTCGTTCACCTCTACTTGTTACTTTGGAATATATGTGAAAAATGTTATGCCTAGGCTTAAAATTTGAAGTCTAATGGAAAAACGCATACAACAGGTGAGAAATGTAGAATGCACTTCATTTTACATTCTATAATTGATATTACATTTTAAATCCTATAGATACTCATAATCATTTTAGATGTACAGTATTTGGCTATCGATTTTTAATTCCTTTTCATGATGACCTAAACTCATCTTCCCTGGTGAATAAAAACACAGTAGTTTTTGGCATACTCCAATTTACATAGTATAAAAAAGTTCTTTCTTTCACCTGTCATACTTTACATGTAGGCCTCACCTAATCTCAGAAGAAAAACTCATCTTCCAATATAGGGGATTCATTGGGAGGAAGTTGATCCCCTTTTCAAGTAGGTTGAACCACATTTTCCTTTCTCAAAGTGGAATAGCTTCCCTTTAGATGTTAGTAGAACTATGAGGGGTGCTTGAAAAATAATATTCTTATAGATGATTTGATTTTTATTTTGAGCTTGTAAAGTTAAGGGCTCAAACATAACTCTGCGCTCAGTAGCCACCTTTGTTTTCGATGACTTGAGAGGTCCACACTAATGGAAAGATTTTTTTTTTACCATATCCCGGTAAGCCAGCTTGAAAATTATTATAGCCACTGTTATGTTCACTCCACATGAAATTTTCTATATGGTCTTCAATTTTGTTCCTTTGTTAGGTTTAAGATTGCATCTTTTTCAGTGTGATTTAGAATAGGATTGAAGTGTATATGTTATAAGGTTGTGGATTATTCCACCACTATTTTATTCACTTAAAATGCTAATAAAAACAACCTGAAATTACATTTACTATTCAGATAGGGAAAACCAAGGTTTTCCTCAGAGAGGGCCAAATGGCTAAATTAGATGTTAGAAGAAATGAGGTATTGGAAAATTCGGCAAAAATTATTCAGTGAAAAGTTCGTTCATATATTGCTCAAAAATAATTTATTTATTTGTGCAATGATGCCATTGATATTTAGGCCTTATGGAGAGGTATTTCATGTTCATGTATTTCTAGGTCTGTTGGTTCTAAATGTTTATGCATTTTTAGTACACCTGCTATTTTTTGGAATTTTTTTTTTTTGCCATGTTAAATCTTGTGAAATTACCATGTACATTTTTTCAATTATTTGTTTTCTCTTTTTAGCGAACAAATTTTTTATTGCTTAACATGTGTTATTTATAGGTAAGCTTACTCACAAGCTTTATAACAACATGAGGAGGGAGGATGCTGCGGTGCGGATACAGAAGCACATGCATAGATATAAAGCTCAAAAAGCTCAGAAGCATGTGCAATGTGGATATAGAAGCACATGCGCATATATAAATATCTGAAAGTGGGCTATTGAGTATGAAGATCATGTTGCGGAGGCTTTTCCATTGAGTATGAAGAGCCTGTTGCTAAGAGTTTCAAGCTGCTAAGTATGGTTTTGAAGCTGCTGTAGGATCTAAGTATGGCTTAGAAACCAAGTACAAGTGGGATGGTTTAGCCATTGTAATATTTTGAAAATTCATCAATGTACTAGATGATTTTCATGTAAAGTTATATGGAAATATTTTTTGAGAAAACTCATATTTATTGTAATACTTAGCATTTCATATAATATGATTTGTGCGGTTTAAAACTTATATGGTTGTACTTTATATTATTTATAAGTGTTGTAATTAACTAATTAATGTGACATTACATAATTCACATGTGTATTAGATGATGATGAATAATGCATGACTCTTTTTTTAATTTAAACATAATATCATATTAAAAAATTATATTGATTAATAATGAACGCCATTAAAACTATGAAAATATAATAACCACATAAAACGACTAAATTAGAGACCAATAAATGAGATTAATGACCAAAATTCACATATTAAATGACCAAAAATTGAGAAATACGTGACCAAACAATGAGATATAAAAGACCCAAAAAATGACCAAAATTTGCATATCAACGACCAAAAAGCAGTTTTGGTGGCTAATTTACGGTCTTTTATTACGCGATCAAATTTGGTCATATTCTAGTTTGTTATGTGGTAATTAATTTGGTCATATATTTGGTCATTGATTCAAATATATGACAAAATTAATGACCAAATATATGACCAAATTAATGACCAGCTAACAAGCTATAAATGACCAAAATAAAAATGAGCAATTTTGGTCGCATAATAAAAGACCGTAAATTAGCCACCAACGATCGCCAAACCAAAAGTGGTCATTGATATGCAGATTTTGGTCCCTAATCTCTCATTTTCCACTAGTGCTATGCAGACAGAGTGTTACCAAGGTGTAACCGCTTATTGATCAAAGGGTAAATATGGTGACACCACTCATTGTCAATTGACAAGAGTCGTTACTGAAGAGGGTAACACTTATTGCATAAAGTGAAGAAGCGATGGTGGAATCAAGTATGAAAATAAGAGTCCTTTCTAGTGTCCAACTTCAACACTTGAGGAATTGAGGCAATTTATTTTGTTTTTGTTCTCAGTACATGATGGTGACAAGAATTATGTGTAACAAAATCCCCCCCAAAGCATGAGGCTAAAGGGATACGATAGGTGAGAGATTCGTAAGAACAAGTTATCACTTTGAGGCAAGAAATCACTTGATAATAGAACATCATAAACCCATATTTTGAAATGAATCAATAATTTTGACTCATATCCAAATGACTACTCATCATGGCTGCATCCCAATACAAGTAAGATACATGAGAAAGATGAATAATCATGGCTACTAGAATACAAAGTAGATCCATGTGAATGAGACTCAAACTTGGACATAACTACCAGACATTCAATGTATATATATGTCAAATGGATGCAAATTTGAGCGCATGCACAACCATACAAATGTGGATCCATGCTAGGACTCATACAAATACTCCATCACAACTTGGGGAAAGCAATGGCACTTAATAAATACCCAAGGTATTCGTCTCGTCTTCCACAAAGTACGATTCTATCCATGTGATTACAAGTTCTTGATGTTGAACATGGTAGAAAGTATTTGATTATCGGTCAATGATGAGAACCATTAATAAGTGTGAGGGAGATCACCATTGATGTCATGATTCCCAAGGTACCTTAGTACAATCTCCTAAGTGTGATTAGATGATCTAACGTCGAACACTTAGTTGAATCTTTTGATCAAAGGTAAATGATGTCAACCTATGTCGAAAGTGAGGGAATCTGGAATTGATGCATATAGATCTCAAGGTACTAATTTGTTTCTAAGACTAATTCCTAGATGATGAGTTTAAGCCAACAGGAACACTCTCGTCGAGGGAGGGCCATGATGAATCCCACATCGACGACATGAAACTCAAAACAAAGTTCTAGAATTTTGAGCATGATGTAACCATGGGACTAACTCAAAGGTAACTGACACAAAATATAAACTAAAGATGAAAACTCTCAATATGAATTCCATTTGAACATCGGGAGGCATGACCAAAGACTTGGCAACATTGACTTGACCAGGTGGATACCAAGACATAATGTGACGGTGGACGATTCATTATTTGAAAGACTCAAAGGAATGATATGACTCATGAAAATGGATTGACTTAGAAGCAATATGAATACCCAATTGACTGAATGAAATGCAGACAAGTGCAATGTTCAAAGATGACTAATAACTGTCATTATTGCAAATGAGATAGTTTCCTTCCCTTAATTTCCCCATCACGATTTATGAGCTCCTCTTTTCATTTTTACGAGTTAAAAGAGGGTAAAAAACACTCGTTGTAGCTTATCCTAAGATAGGTCCATTCTCATATGTTTCATGAACCTAAGAAAGGAGGGGTTTGTTCCCAAAAGAGGGTATCTCAGTGTTTAATTTAACGAGTCCATTGAAAGTTAACTCGGTATCATTCATGTTTAGAAAGTCTGAACGAAAACGTAAGAAGACTCCAAAAGGTCCTTTTTCGTATGATTTAGTCCCTAGGGCCGAAAAAGTATAAAATAATGCCCAAGAGAAATATTCTAGTCATAATTGGTCGAAGTATTCCTTTTTCATGATTAGTCAATCCAAACAAAAAGAGAGATAAACTACCATATAAAATACAACTATTCAATTACTTTATGAGTGTGAAGAAGACAAGTTCACTCGACGATCTTTTCACATTTAAGGAGTCTGAAAAGAGCTTAAAGGAGACTCCATTAGGGTTTCCTTTTGCGATAAAGGGATTTAACGAGCCTGAAAAGACGCAGAATATGACTCAAAAATTTGGTACTAGGTTTAAAGAGCACGACCAAAATGTCAAAATTAGCGCTCAACAACTTTTTTCGTTTTATGAAAGTATGAAAAAGTAAAAAACAAAGTCAATCATAACCAAAAAATTTTAACTTAAATCCCTGCAAAAACTTTTAAAAGACTATTAGATCTCCAAAATATTTAAAAACCAGTTCTTAATAACTATGAAGGGCATTTCTTATTGAAATAATTAAAATGATTAAAATAATGTAATAAACCCTAAAGCATTTCATATAAAAACCAATGAAATAATAAAAAACATACCATTTCCCTATTTACCAAGTTGGAGAGCTATTTGGAGCCATTTGTGTGCAGACTTTAGGAAAGGATTCCAGAGACATGAACCATTTTTTTCTCGATTTGTTAGCTCCAGGTAAGAGCTAAACCCATCCTTAACATTTTTATGGTTGCATTTTCCCTTTCCATGCATTTTTTTTGAGATTTTGAGGTTTTTACCCTAGGGTAAAAATTGCTCGTAGAGTAACACTCTTTCCCTTTGCGGGAAAGGCGCTGCTCAAGAAAAATCGATGATTTTACACCTAAAAAGGTGGTGCCACCACTCTGTCTCAAAGAGATAGAGGTGGTGCTGTAGGCTGCTCCCAAATGCTAAACATCCAAGCCAAAAGAATGTCTTTAAATAATTTTCAATGGTTGATGATGTGTTCTAATCCTTCAATTTTGATTTTTGGCAGGTCACTTTGGTCAAAATGGTTGTGTGGAAGGAGAGGCAACATGAGGATGATAATTCTAGGTCCAGAGAATATGCTGGTTCTATAGATTCTTTAGGAGCCATGGCCTCCTAAAGTTCTTCCATGTTCCAAGCATGATGTCTCATGTGAGACTACTGGAATATACACTAAGAATGTGGAACTCTGAGCAATGGTACTTTGAGGTGGGGTTCCACATTATTATCATGGAAGTAGAAGAAATATACTTCCTTACATGATTATCCAGGCGAGGGGTGCCTATCTCACTAACAAGTTTCCGAGGAGGGGATGTCACAACACATGAACTCATGGATCGTCATTGTTTTTCGGGCACTCATATGTATGGTAAAAATATCCCAATCAAGGCGGTGATGGATTTTCCTCTCCAAATAGTTATTTTCACCATGCAGTGGGTTGCAGGGAGCCAAGGATCTCATTAAGCTTCTCAAGCACACATGCTTTATGCCTTGGAGGCTATGTCCCCTACGGTCTATAACTGGGATGAGGATTTACTAAGTGTTTTCGAGTATCTGACTAAGTGTCGATAGGGGGAGTTTCAATAGTTTGGTTATGGAACCATCTTGGAATCCTTATTCTTTGAGTAGGTACCTCTTCTAAGGCCGCATGTAGCTTTCACCAAGATCGGAGCTCGAGACCCTCGTATGTTGCAGTGGGTAGAGATCATGGCCTACAATGGTCGTAGTGGGGCCAAGGTCAAGTATGGGAGCACATTTATCCTTTTTTTATATGATCAACTCCTCATGGTTGAGTATTATGCATACAATGGTACTGAATTCAGAGGAGGCCCTGATATACTCTTACTAGAAGGTGCCTAATGGGGAAACATTGGTAAGAAGAATACTCAAAACATTGATTATTTTTTCATTTTATGTTTTATAATTTTTACGCATGGTAACAAGACTTAAAATTTTCTTTCAGATGTAGGAGATGCACGACCTGGGGGATCCTCCCCAATTGATAGGTGAGCAAGGGCTTGCTTCGTCCACAGACGAGACGATGAGTTAACTGAGTTGGAGGAGAACCTCAACTGGTTAAATCTTTATATTCCATATGCTTCCATAGACAACCTCCCTAGGAGGTACCAAAGGCATACATCTAGAGTGTCGAGTTGATTTATCCACCTGTTACTAAGGGTAGCAAGAGCCATCATGTGTTACCATGAGAATCACTAGTTATCCTACATTATGTAGACAATGAAAGCTACCTAGCTTTAGTATTTTTGTCATTTTGTATATCTAAAATCCAGTGCGCTTCAGTCGGGGTCTCGAGACCATATTTTTTGTAAAACACTTATATATATATACAAACTTATTTACGATGGCTTATCTATGCTCAAATGTGGAATGAAATTCATATGTGTTTTTATGTCTTTTTACTAAAACCGCACCAAAAATTCAATCAATATACATATATACAAGCTACTATAACTGAAATATCTTCAAGCATAGTACCTTTTCAGGTACAACCCATTGCGAGGTTTCCCAAAAGGTATCCCATCGTAATCTAAAGCTCATAAGACTCTTTCTCTAATAATTTACTCACAATAAATGGACCATACCACATGGATTCCAAATTCTGTTTTCCAAGTTTGTCATGCTTCTGATCATAGTCAGAACCATGTCATCTTCATTAAAGACATGAGGTTGAACAGACTGATCATATTGGGCCTTGATGCAATTTTATGTGCCTTATTAGTAAAGGCATCATCTCATTGATTCTCATCAAGGTTCGTCAAGTACAAAAAATGTTCTTATTGGGAATAAGTGTTTGGGAGAAGCTCTAGTGCAAGCTTGAGTGACAAGATATCACATTCGATAGGTGGGACAGATTCTAGTCCATAAACCAACTGAAATGGTGTGAAACCAATCATTGTTTTAATCGAAATTCTAGAATCCCATAATGCAGAAAATACATTTAAATTCTAGTTGGATTTGTGATCTCCAACCATCCTACGTAGCATATTATTCAAAACTTTATTAATGGCTTCAACTTGACTCTTAGCCTGTGGATAATAAGGAGTTGATTTTTCATGACAAAATCCTAGCTTAGCACTCAACTCAGCCATCATCTAATTATATAAATGGGATCCATGATCAGTGACTATGGATTGAGGAACTCCAAACCTAGCTATCACATGATAAAAAATAAAGAGGGTGGAATTCCTCCCATCCTATGTATATGTAGGCATTTTTAATGTCCATTTTTTGGAATTTTATTAAAATGCCCAATTTTTCAATTTTTCTCAATTTTGGCTCTTGACTAGTTTTGATGTCTAGACCTCCAAATTGAATCAAATGCTTCCAAATTTTCTCTGAAGGTACATGAATGATAATATAAATTAAATATTATGCTCATGTATTTTTTTTGACCTCCCAATTACTTCTGCAAACTTTTTTAATGTTCTGTTCAAAGTAGGAGTCTTTACTAGCAAATTGGGGCTCCAATTCCCCCTCGGTAATTGCCGGAAATGGTTTCACAAATGATCCCAAAGTCACTTGAATTTATGAACAAAGGCTAGGTATGTGTAAGAGACCTTTTAAAATTTCATATCTATCATGTTTCATTTTATACAATCTGTTATGATTCTTTCCAAAACAACTCCCAAGTCACAATTTTGACCATTGGGGAAAATGCACCAAATCTTCTCCCAATGCAATAAAAATGAGTAAAACGGATTCCAATGCTTAATTAATGAACATGAGACTTGAAATACACATTAATTACAGTCCATACATCATACATTTATCATAGATACATTCCTCCATTCGAAATAATAAGCATTACCATGGCATATATCAAAATGGAGTGGAAATGGTCATTGTTTGCTCATTAAAAGTCATTTTGACATACAAATATTGGGAATTTCGACTTGAAACTTTCTGAGAATGAATTAAATAGAATATTTAACTGATTCCAATCATAAATTGACAATTAAAGGCTCTCCCAATTTGAAATCATCAGCATTATAATGGTTCACAACAAGATAGTGGGGAAATGACACTATTTCTTCATTGTTCAACATTTTTACATGAATTATTTTGGGTATTTCAACATGAGAGTATTCTAAACATGAAAAAAATAGCATATAAATTATAAAATATTATAATTAGCATTAGAATCTTCTCCAAATATATCAATAGCTCACCCAAAGCGCAATCCCTCCATTAGCATGAATATGGTGTGAAAACTGGAAATAGTTGAGAGAGAGTGCTGCAATAGAAGAATCCACATTATTTCCCATAGCTTACACCTGAAAATAATACTCCATTAAATCTCCATGAAATACCTGAGTGGCCTTTCCAAACACCAACTAGGATGGGAATCTTTCACCCTTGAAATTGGCTTAAGCAAGAAAACTAGTCATCCACTAGCTCTCACAATTCACAAATGAGAAAAAGCCTCTTCTCATGGTTTATCCCTGTATTTTATAAAAATTATTGGTATTCTAAGGTTAAAAATCCATCCATAAACCAAATCCAAGTCTAATTTGTGTGGCTGCTCATGCTATGTCATGTGGCCTCTCCCTTCACCTTCCCTCTTCTCCCAAATTTGAGTAGGAGCCGCTTGGCCTTATCAAACTCCCAATTTCGACCTCCAAGATGCTCTATTCATGCCTGAAATGTTAGTATGTCAGTATGTCAGCCTTCATATCTGACTTGGTTCATAACTTTCATAGAATCTCCATCATTGGTGTCATAGCTGTCATAAATGTAAGGGGAATCTAGCCAAGTGTCCATGAAACTCCCATTTGGCTCTTCCTCTCCCATGTAAGTTACAATTCATCCAAAATTATACCTATGAAGTATATGGACAAGTATATTAACATTATAATCCATACAAAAACATTATAATTTCCATATATTCAAATTTGCAAGAGAAATATATCATTTAACATAGGAATTCTAGCTAGTGTGGGCCCCATAGTCTCCATGTATATTCATGCTCTATTGCCACTTAAATTTTATCTTGTATTTATTTAATAAGATAAATTATTAAATATTTATCCCCTTATAATTTATAAACATCATTTATTATCCCCCTTATTCCAAATCTCAAAGCTTCCACCCCCAACCTAGGAAACTAGTGATTTTCCTCCTTGGCAATTATTTGACTTTTAGCATCCATTTGACAACTTTCATGAATATGGAAAATGTGATTTGGAAATTGTGACCCAATGCCAAATTTGGGACATTAAAAATCCTCCCTTCCCAATATTTCTTGTCCTCAAGCAATTTCAAACATGGTTGTTGAAGAACCTGCTTTATGTGTGATTCTTTGAAGTTGCCACTAAGCTTCCCACTTTGAGTCTTTGAGATTCCATGAATATTTCAGAGAAGAACCACCATGCTTGTTGCTACACTACTCTGATTAACTTCACCTTATTAAGTGGTGAATCCATCTCCCATACTGCTTGTTTCCCAAATAATTTGAAATCAATCGGACTAAAAACTATACCAGGGTCCCATTGCTTGCATTGCACTCCAATAATTAAGAGTGCTCTCCAACCCATACCATTTGAAAAGAGAATTCATGGATCCCATTTTCTTGTATGAATTCTTCCAAACATCATGAGTGCATAATATATATCATCAAAGTATATAAAAACATAATAATAATGTACATCAAGGAGGTGCCTCACCAAGAAATCATGAAAGTGCTTATACCTCCCAGTGAGTAGACTACCATTTTCCAAGTGCATACATGCTTCAAGTGACCAATCAAATCTGCTCCAATTACATAGGTGAGGATCCCATGTCCTATAATTCTGCTCCCAAATAATGTAATATGCATCAAAATAATAATCAAGCATTTTTTCTTTCATCCAAGAAGTGAATGAAGAACCTCCACCAAAATATGAACCAAATAAGGAGCAAATAAAACACGAAGACTTCAAGTGTCTCAAAGAATTCTCATCAATACACCCATCAATATGTTTATCATCATGAAATAATAGAGGATTTTGCTACCAATAATAATGTTCCTCAATCATATCCCTCTTCACCCAAGTGTTGGATGAAGTTCCTCCAACATGAAATGAACCAAGTGTTGAGCAAGAAAAACCATGAGCCTTCAAGTGACTCAAATGAACATCATAGGTGCACCCATGTAGATGTGTATAATCATAATTTAAACAAGGATGCTGCTGCAAATGTAAATAATATGGTTCTATAATAATTCCATCATCAAAAGGAGAAATAGAATGTCCACGATCTTCATGTGGCACCATCAAAAAGAAACCTTTCACCCATACTTCATTAGGATGACTGCTGCAAAATTTAGAAGTGTAGGATGTAGGAGAAAGAAACAACTCACCCAAATGATCAGTAAGTGAAAAAATTTCATAATGTGAAGTATCCATAGGGGTAGGATTATACAGCTCCTTCAAGAGTGTGAAACCTTTGTCATAGATTGGTTCCATTGTAGAGGAATCATGTTCTTCTTTAAAAATTGCATACCCTTCATCAAGAGACAATTCAAGTTCCTCTTCAACCACATCGAGTGTTTGGATCTCTTCAAGTACATCTTCAAATGCATAAAGTACATTCAAATTTCCAAATTTCTCATGATCCACCATGTCATGAGAATCCTCCAAACAATCTACCATTTGACAATCTGAAACATAGGAGGAAAACCAAGTGTCTTGCAACTTTTCAAGAAGTTGCTCATTTTGAATTGTGAGCTTATCAATAACTTCATTATTCTTCAAGTAGGATTCATGTAACCATTCAATAAGCTCAATGACATTTTTTCTATCAAAAAGAAAAGACATTAAATTACCTTTGATGTTGCACATTTCTCTTTGGATCTTCTCCATGTCTTCAAGGAAAGATGGCTCCTCCAAGGAAGTAGCTCTCCAACAAGAATTTGATACCAATACTTGAGTGTCATGGAGTATGCTAAGGGCCTCTTGGATCTTATTTTCATTCATATTTAAGGACTCTTCAAGAAAATGAGGCTCTTGCAAATGAACCTCCTCATATTCTTCCTTCTTGCTTGGACCAACTTCATGAAGCTCAAGTGGTGATGGGGAAGTTGATCTTATTTCTTCTTCAACTGCTACAAGGTATTCATTTTCAGGTTTAATGGAAGTTTCACTTGCAGCAACACTTTCAAAATTGATCTCTATGTCACCAACATAGAGGTGTGAGCACCCATCAGTAGGTACTCCTTCATAGTTCAAGCATCGATCAGTAGATGCTCTTTGGTCCATGTCCATTGTAGAATTTGTTTCAGAATGATATTCAATAGTTTCAATGTACTCTTCTTCCTTATCATGTGATGTTTCCTCATCTTTTTCAAAGTCATTTGGGAGTGAATTTTGATCCTCTTCATGTAATGCCTTTTCCTCTTCACCACCCACAGAAATTTGTAGTTCCTTGGTCTCCTCCCTACTTGTGCATTGATTATTGTTCCTTAATGAGTTATTATTTGAATTATTTTTTATAAATTCCTTCAACCAATCATTAAGGTCTTCACAATGAATAGTTTTATGTGCCAATTTGAATGCTTTCTTAACCTGCCTAGACATATCATCACCACATGGCTTTATAAATTTATTCAATTCAGCTATAACATCCATAAATTCAATAGGTGCCAATACCACACTCTGATACCACTGTAATGTTCCTTTTTGGAATTTTTTTATAATGCCCAATTTTCCAATTTTTCTCAATTTTGGCTCTTGACTAGTTTTGATGTCTAGACCTCCAAATTGAACCAAATGCTTCCAAATTTTCTCTAAAGGTACATGAATGATAATATAAATTAAACATTATTATCATGTATGTTTTTTAACCTCTCAATTACTTCTTCAAACTTGTTTAATTTTATGTTCAAAATAGGAGTCTTTACTAGAAAATTGGGACTCCAATCCCCCCCGGGTAATTTCCGAAAATGGCTTCACAAATGATCCCAAAGTCACTTGAATTTATGAACAGAGACTGGGTATGTGTAAGGGAACTTTTTAAAGTCTCATATGCATCATGGTTCAGTTTATACATTCTATTATGACTCTTTCCAAAACAACTCCCAAGTCACAATTTTGACCCTTGGGGAAAATGCACCAAATCTTCTCCCAATGCAATAAAAATGAGTAAAATGGCTTCCAATGCTTAATTAATGAAAAAGAGACTTGAAATAAATATTAATTAAATTCCATACATAATAAATTTATTAGAGATACATTCCTCCATTCGAAATAATGAGCATTACCATGGCATATATCAAAATGGAGTGGAAATGGTCATTGTTTGCTCATTAAAAGTCATTTTGACATACAACTCTTGGGAATTTTGACTTGAAAATTTCCGAGAATGAATAAAAAATAATATTTAACTGATTCCAATCATAAATGGACAATTAAAGGCTCTCCCAATTCGAAATCATCAGCATTACAATGGTTCACAACAAGATAGTGGGGAAATGACACCATTTCTTCATTGTTCAACATTTTTACATGAATTATTTTGGTTATTTTGAATTGATAGTATTTTAAACATGAAATACAAAGAATATACATCATAACATAATATAATTATCATTAGAATCTTCCCCAAAGAGATCAATAGCTCACCCAAAGCGCAATCCCTCCATTGGCATGAATATGGTGTGAAAACTGGAAATAGTTGAGAGAGAGTGCTGCAATATAAGAATCCAAATTATTTCCTATAGCTTACACCTGCAAATAATACTCCATTAAATCTCCATGAAATACCTGAGTGGCCTTTCCAAACACCAACTAGGATGGGAATCTTTCACCCTCGAAATTGGCTTAAGCAAGAAAACTAGTCATCCACTAGCTCTCACAATTCACAAATGAGAAAAATCCTCTTCTCATGGATGATCCCTGTTTTTATAAAAATTATTGGTATTCTAAGGTTCCAAATACATCCATAAACCAAATCCAAGTCAAATTGGTGTGGCTGCTCATGCTATGCCATGTGGCCTCTCTCTTCACCTTCCCTCTTCTCCCAAATTTGAGTAGGAGCCTCTTGGCCTTCTCCAACTCCCAATTTCGACCTCCAAGATGCTCTATTCAGGCCTGACATGTCAGTATGTCAGCCTTCAGATTTGACTTGGGTCATAACTATCATAGAATCTCCATCATTGGTGCCATAGCTGTCATAAATGTAAGGGGAATCTAGCCAAGTGTCCATGAAACTCCCATTTAGATCTTTCTCTCTCATGTAAGTTACAATTCATCCCAAATTCAACCTATTCTCTATTATTCATTCTCAGAAATGTCAAAATGACTTTTAATGAGCAAACAATGACCATTTCCACTCCCATGTAAGTTACAATTCATCCCAAATTCGACCTATGAAGTATATGTAAAAGTATATTAACATTATAATCCATACAAAAACATTAGACTTCCCATATATTCAAATTTGCAAGAGAAAGATACCATTTAACATAGGAATTATCGCTAGTGTGGGCCCCATAGTCTCCATGTGTCTTCATGCTCTATTGCCACTTCCATTTTATCTTGTATTTATTTAATAAGATCAATTATTAAATATGTATCCCCTTATAATGTCCAAACATCATTTATTATCCCTGTTATTCCAAATCTCAAAGATTCCACCCCCAACCTAGGAAACTAGTGATTTTCCTCCTTGGCAATTATTTGACTTTTAGCATCCATTTGACAACTTTCATGAATATGGAAAATTTGATTTGGCCATTGTGACCCAATGCCAAATTTGGGTCATTACAGCATTTCCTCAACCCATTTTATAAAATAATCTATGACTATGATGATTTAACCATGCGCCTCGGTTGAGGTAGGCTTACAATGCATAAAATCGATCCCCCATTTGGAGAAATGGTGAACGATAATGACATGGTGTAAAGGAGCAGGGTGAGTGCACTTTTTTGGATAAAAATGTTGACAGGTGGGCATTTTTTAATTTCCTCATGACAATCTTTGAATATTGAGGGCCAAAAATACCTAGCACGAAGGATTTTCTGAGCTGTAGCCATCCTAGAAAGATGACCTCCACATGCTCCAGGGTGTTAGTCATTCAATACTTGTTCAACCTCTTCATGTGTAAGACATCGTTGAAGAACAAAGTTGATACCACGCCAGTCTAATGTTTCATTTAAAATGAGGTAATATTTCATGTGGTGACATATGCGTTGGCGATCGTCACAGGACATATCAAGCTGAAACCTTTGGGTCTACAGATAAATGATCATATCCCCATACCATGTATTGGTTGTGCTAATTAGGAACAAAAAATCATCCATAAATGAATCATTGGGATCAGCTTCTATGAGAGCATGGGAAGGTCACACATTAACTCTACGAAAAACTAGCAACTTCTTGGAAGTAGCCTTTGCGAACTCAAGATTGAATTCCTACAGGATGACGATCCAATGGGAATACTTTCCCCCTAGTACTTGACGATTCAAAATGTAATACATAGGATTTTAATCAGTGAGAAAAATTGTGGTGCATAGTAAAATGTAGTGAATAAATCTTTGCAGAACAATGACCATAGCCAAAGCTAGCTTCTCCACACATGAATAACGGGTTTCAGAGTCAAGGAGACTCTTACTTAAGTAATTAATCACATGCTCTTGGCCATTGAGATCCTATTGTACCAGAACCATACCAATGGTAGTAGTGGAGGCGAAAACATAAAGAAAAAATTCTTTTGAATTATTTGGGGGGTGCAACACCAGTGAATGTGTAAGAGTGTGTTTCAAATTATCAAAATTTCATTGGGCCTATTCATCCCAAAAGAATGGAGTGTTCTTCTTAAGGAGACACATATAGATATGCATTTTTTTTCAAAGTTGCATACAAAACGACGAAGAAAGTTTTCCTTCCCTTGCAAACTTTGGAGTTCAGTAATATTAGTCGGGGTGGGTAAGGCCAAAATAGAAGCTATCTTCAAAGGATATATTTGGATGCCATCTTTGGAAACCACGAAGACAAGAAGACATCCAGTCTCAACACAAACGACATAGTTATGTGGATTAATCTGAATATTATAATGACGGCATCGAAGGAAAATGTCCCTAATATTCCCTAGGTGACCCTCTCACTGTTGAAAATGAGTAGGGAGCTTTTCCAGATATGGTTCCACAATGTTCTTAATATCGTGAAAAGCATAGGACATGGTGTGCTGGAATGTAGCTCCGATGTTTTTCAAACCAAAGGGTAAATTTCGATAGGAAAAGGTTCCCCACGGACAAATGAATTCCTTCTTATGTTGGTCGATGGGTAAAATTTCTAACTAATTGTAGCTGGAAAAACCATCCATAAATTAGAATATGACACTTCCAACACAGTTATTAATGATTTGATCGATATGTGGAGTAGGTAAATTGTCCTTGGGACAAGCCTTGTTCAAATCTCAAAAATCGATCCAAACCCTAATAGTGCTTTTATTCTGAGCTACAGAGACAAGATTAGATACCCACTCAGTCAATGGTATAGGATAAATAAAACCATATTTAAAAACTTTCTCAACCTCGACTTGTATTTCTATAGCCTTCCTAGGATGGACTTGCGTAGTTTTTATTGGACTGGTCTTGCCATGGGATAAGTATTAATTTTTTGCACAATGATGGATGGATCAATCCTAGGCATTTCTTCATACATCCATGAAAAAAATCATAGAACTCTTTGAATATATCTCTATACTTTTCAGTTTCTTCAGTTGAATAGTTATGGCCTACATGAACATGTTCAATAGTTCCAGGCTTCACTGATATGTTAATGGGATTCGTCTAGTGATGTTACAAAGGTTTCCTTAGGAATCAATTCCTTGTAATAGTACAGGAATTTGAGGATTTTTGACAATATCAGTACTAATGAGAGACACAAAATCAAAGTCTACCGAATTGGAATTGGGAAGAAAAGAGGATCTATGGTGATGATCTTCCCATATAGGTTCATCCACACTCATGATCTCCATAATAAACTCATTCGATGAGAAAGTATGCGAGAGATAATCTAGAGTGGGGAGAGGGGGATCTAGATAATAGGGTAGGAGGTAGGGATCCGATGCCACTAGATGATGACCATCATAGTGCACATCGAAAACAGATTGAATAGCATCTAGAGAACTTTGTAAGGACCTATAGAAGATGTCTCAACTATTTCTTTACCTCTAGGATTGTGGTCGGTCGTGGAAATCATGTTCACAGTTTCCACTTCCGTACTAGGAGGGCTCGAGGGAAACACACCCATAAGAGTTGAATCCTTCAACATTATTACCCCAACCAATTGATAAGGTGAAGGGGATTTCCCTAGCATAGGAGTATTGTTTGTAGTGGGGGCACTATCATTAGGTGAACAAAAATCAAGCCGGTTAATAGTTACAATATTCCCTAAGTGATGGAATTAGAGAGTATGAAAAACCATCGAAGCAAAAACCGTCGTAGCATAAAACCATTTTATCCCAAATAGTATATTATAATCTAACGGATCATCGACTACCTCCACTTGAATGGAAATAGTATTTCCCCCTAACTCGATCGATAGGGATGGTAACAAACCATGAGATTGGAAACCTCATCCCTGGAAAGATTTCAAATTTGTGGTTGAATTCATAAGTTAGGGAGAACCAATGGATCTCCAACAAGACACAAACAATACTAAGGTGGAATTGCCTTCATCCAATACAGTCCTATGGACCTTTCTCCCAACTACTTTGGTCACGATTTGAAACACGAGCCGGTGAGGTAACCTGGACTTGTAATTCTCCACATTAAAATGAAGCATATTAGTGTTATCCAGATCTAAGGCCCCTAAATCTGTCAACAAGTTTTTGTGCTGTGTAGGGAAACTTTGGAGTACCTCTAGGGTAGACATCACGCAAGTTGTTTGAGCCAAATATTCAACAACGTTGTAGAATTGGGAGGCTCAATCATTTGGGTTGAAAACATATTTTCGGAGAGTACTCTTAGGTGGGCGCAAAATCAAGTGGAGTTTAGGTTTCTCGATTGTAAGAAGGCCATTAGAAGGAGATGGATGAGAAGAACTTGTAGAAGGAAATTTCTCAGGATAAGTATTTTCATCCTTCTTCTCTGTTGGTTTTTCATATGTTTAAGTACGAGTGGCCAAGATAACAGTTTTTTCGGACATCATCCAGATCTCTTCAGTAGAGTTAGAGGTTCCTTGTGAAGACATATGATCAATCAACTGTTGTTGAGACGGAAAAGGGTTGGTAAGTATCGCCAGTGTAGGGTTATTTTTCAAAAAATTATTAATTTCTTCATGACGAGGTTACTCGTTTGTGAAGTGGTCACCACCAAATAGTAGGAAAGGATACTTAGATTTTATCTTACCTTATTTTTTGTTCTTTGAAGTTAGAGTCTTGGGGTTATCCTGTTAGTTTCCTGACTTTTTACCTTTTAATTTTCCTTCCTATTTATTACCAGGTTTCTATGTATTTTTAATAACATTCACCTCGGCAAAAACCGCATGAGTAGGAGTAGTGGTAGAAGTACTATGTTTCTTAGCAGGATTTGTTGCTGACAGGGGCTGGATTGAACCTACAACCCCTTCAACAGGAGTTTCTACAGGTGACTTGGTATGGTTTGTGCTGTGAAGAGGATCCTGAGGAATCAGATCATACAAATTTTCAGACTGAGAATAAACTAATTCTAGATACTGAGCCCAATTCATAGCCTTCTCTTTAGTGATAGCACCGCCCATAGCCACATCACGGGAAATGGGAGGCAACAAGGATTTTGTAAACCAATCAGCCAACAATTGGTGTGGGATAGGAGCTTTATTAAGTCTTATCCATCTCCTCCACTCACGAATATGATATGATATATGCATGGAAGTATTCTGACGAAGCGATGTTAATAGATTCGTACCATGCTCGTAAGATATAAGTAGCTAGAAATGGGTAAGAAAAACTGTCGCCATTGAGTTGAAATCAACAAATGAATGTTGTGGAAGTTCAATGTACCACTTGGAAGTCGTTCCAATTAAAGTTCGTTGTAAGATACGCAAACAAATAGAATCATCCATCAAGGAGTTAGAATAAAACCATAGATGGAATGACATAACGTTATTTTTTGGATCCTCTCCCTGCTTCCCATCAAACTTTAGAATTTCTGACAGTAACTTAACCAAAATTGTAGGCCATGAAGGGTTATGTTGGATGGGATCGTTAAACAACTTGGAAAAATCAGGAAATTCCAAAGTTTCCAAGAACGAAAGTTGTCAATTAGGTTCAACATACTGGTAATATTGATATGGCATCTGTATGCTAGTAGGACCCTAAGTCGATTGATACACTAGATGTTGGGGTGGTGGATTCACAGATGATCCTCCTGAATTTCCTCCTACTAGCGGAGGGCCTCCAATAGGTGGTCCTCCTCTAGGTGGAGGAGGCCCTCTAGGTGGAGGTGGTCTTCTAGGTGGCGGTCCTCCATAAGGTGGTCCTCTAGGTGGTGATCCCCCAGAAGTTGTTCCTCTAGGTGTTGGTCCTCTCGAAGGTGGTCCTCCAGGTGGTGGACCTCCCAATGGTGGTCCTTTGGGTGGTGGTCCTCCAGAAGGTGTTCCTCTGGGTGGTGTTCATCCAGAAGGTGGACCTCCACTAGGTCGGCCTCCAAAAATTGGGCCTCTTCTAGGTGGCCCTCCATAACCTCCAGCAATATTCATAGGTGTTCCTCCAGGCATAGGCATATACAACCAATTAGGTTACCCCCACGATGTAAACATGTCTAAGGTAAGGCATTCCAGGATGCACAATCCCTGAAGATATGGGAGAACCAGAAGCAGAACCATGATTTGGAACTGAAGGAGTAGTATTGGAGGGTTGACTTGGATCATGAGTTGTTGTACCACGAGACAATGATCCTACATTAGGAGCTACTTGAGATGATGAAAGTGTACGGTATTTGGGAGGGGTTATTTCTGTAAGACAGGGTAAAAGAGTAGACATAGTTGCACAATGAGGAAGAGGTGAAGCAATGACGTTCTCAAAACCCTCTTGAAAATTACACAAACGATCAATATATGGTAGGAACCTTCTAAAGATTTTCTCATTCTATGGATCCTCCCTAATGGGGGTAACATAGGAAGTTCTAGTAGTCCCATATTCAGAAATATCTTAGAAGAAGTTCTCTAGAAAGGAGCATTAGGGACGAATCCACGCCCCCCCCCCGTAGTTTCATCAGAGAGGTGATTTAAAGTCCAATTTGATGAACCAACTTGACCTTACATTGGAAAATGAAAAGTGGTACAGTCGTAGGAGTTTGTTCGACCAAGGGATTATCATAAGTAGTAAATTATTTCTCGACTTCCACAACTGGATTCCCTTCCACATGGGAATCAGGTGTGACAACTTGGTCTATGGATTCCATTGGGATCTCTCCTACAATAGGAGGAAGGTCAGGTGGTAAGCCTTGAACTCTTTGATATTGTCTCAAAGGTAACTCAGCCATACTGCTAGTCACTAAAAACCTAACCTAGGGTTTAAAACATGAATCACACAAAAAACCACTACTACGCAAGCTAAAGGTCACAAGCAAAATTAGGTGATAAAAGGGGCTGATAAAAGTTGGTTCCTCACTAGGATTGTCAATTCTTCACAACTCATGATATACCGAAGGGTCCAATAGTAAAATGCAACAAGGAGGATTGGGACCATACCATTTCCTGAATACCTGACTACCTGGACGACACGTGTGTAGTAGCTCCCCGAGTGCTGCTCTCGGTGTATTTCTCTAAGAAGATGACCAAAATAATTTTATCAATTGATTTAAGGTATCCTAGAGGGGTCTCTCGATATACGCAAGGTACATGGGAGCTCAAATCCATGTTAGTGTTGTCTAATGCACAATCGTTTGACAAGAGCCTTTTGATATACTACCGAGTACATGACGTACATTTATATATACCTCAAGGGTACGTGAAAGGTTGTTCGATATACCGATTGGTACATGGAAGAACTACAAGCACTTGGGATGCAGTGAAGGCAATATAACAACATTTACTATGTTTTAAGACGTCGGAATGCATCTCTATCCTATCACTCAAGTTACTAAAAATTTTAACCTAGAACTAGTATTAATTTTTATCTTAAATGATTAGATGAATACATGAGGTGTGGACAAAAAAATTAAAACCATGCAGCATGATCATGCAAATTTTCACTCTATCTTTTGAATTATTCCCTACTTACAGGGGAGAGAGAGTGATTCAATTTTGTTTCTCAAACAAATAAATCCCAAACAATCACACTAAACCATCTTTCAAATTGCAAGAAAACAAAAGACTTATAATAACCAAACTTGAAAGTAAATGAACTAATATCTCTTTTCCAAAAAAAAAGATGCTACAACTACTTGGCACACTAAATTCTTTTTAAAATTCTTCAAATATGAAAATACCTAACTCAAACTATGATATTTTTGTTGAGAAAATACCACACAAAGAAATGGAAGAAATGTATGAATGCCTGAAATTTTGTGAAACTAATCAAGGATTCAATGATTTATCCACAAATGTAACTATGATCAATCTCAAATTCTTTCTTCCTATCAAAAGCAAAAGCAATCTTTCACTAACCTATGAAGAACAATAATAAATAAACCAAAAGAAAAAAGCTTTCTTTTCACTTGATCTAACAGTAATAAGATATACAGCTATATGACTTCCAAGCACTCTTTCAAAAATCAATCCCAAGCATAGCAAGCAGTTGAAAAAATGAAAACAACCTATATATTTATAACAAAATGAAATAATCCTTTACCATTTTCAGATTTCGAATTTAAAAATCAAGAATTCAATGATGAATCCAAAAACACATACAGAAAAGAAACATACTCAAACTAAGATTTGAAATTATAGGATTGTAAAACCCTACCTGGAAGCTCTTGCAGAAGGTTGGTGACAAAACGTTACTGCCTGGGCATTTCCTTTTGTCCACTAAAACAGAGTGGTGGAACCTCCTATTGTCTTTTGAGCATACGCGGTGGCACCGCTTAATGTCCTTACTGAAAGCATCGTGTCTCCTGTAGGTTTCAAAATGAAAATGTAGCAAAAAAAAAAGAAAGTTAAGTGTCAAATAATTGGCATCAAATCATGAAAATTACAGGAACATTAAGCATAGAAAGCATATCTATTTCAGATCTAAGTAGATCTGTTTCAGATATAAGAAGATCTATTTAAACTGAACCAAAATCTCACCACAAAACTAGTAGATCTAATCATTGAAAAAGTTGAAGTTTGGAATACAAAAAAGAACTAAAAACCAAGAAAGATCAGAAGGGATGAATGTCTTCCACAGTATGGTCGCCATATTTGTTGTTGGAAATTCTCACCTCCTGCGGACATGAATTGTTTCCCTAGATTTGAATGGTACACGTATAGAACAAATGAGTGAAAAAAAGGATAAGCACTTTCCCTAGAATTGGTAGATTTATGGAATGAGTCTTTTATCTATCCTGCAGTACGATGCACCAACCTTCTATGGTGCTAGATCTCCATAGATGTATCTGCAATAAACACATCAAACAACAAGCAAGATTAAAGTCCCAAAAAATTATCTACAATTCTATATCAGTGACTAAGGAATCTGATAACAAAATGAATGATCATAACACAATACATTTTATGGGAAAGAAACCATCATTACATTAATCATAAAAGAATAGAGATTACAACCATTTCCTTAGTGTTGTGATGCCTCCTCACATGCCATGTCTTGTCCTCAAAGATCCAACTTGTCTTCTCTATGCTTACCCTATATTTGGCCATAACTTAGGTGCAACAGCATAAATTTCCTCCTCCAACCCATGGGAGATGAGCTAGTATTTATAGCCCTTGGGAGGATATGGATGGTTGAGAAAATGGTGGATGAGATTATATAGGGGGGATCTCGAGTCCAAGTGGTGCACAAGAGTAGGGATGAGGGTTACATGAAGCTTTCCTTCGAGAAGTTTCGTGAATATTCTCTTTTTCCTTTTGAAACTTGAGCGATGCTCTTTCACTATGAAGACAAAGCGTTACCAAGGTGGAACTGCTTATTGATCAAAGGGTAAAGGCGTTTTCATCGCTCATTGTCAATTGAAAATACATGTTACTGAAGAGAGTAATTCTTATTGCATAAAGGGAAGAAGCAGTGATGGACTCAGGTATAAAAATAAGAGTTCTTGCCAGTGTCTAACTTAAACACTTGAGGAATTGAGAGAAATTTTTGGTTTTTGGTTCTCAATACATGATCATGACAAGAATTATGTGTAACAGAGGAACATATTTTGGCATTCGATGAAGCCTGAAATCCAAGACTGGGTGGATTTTAAAGCATTAGATTTTTCACAAGAAGAGAGTAAAGGATCATAGTTGAATCCGATGAGGTGGTTGGAGCTATACCTTTATACGAATATTCATGAGAGTTTCTTTTCCAAGTTCCCTATTGTGTTGTATGAATGGTTGTCGAAGTTAGCAACCCAATGAAAGAATTTACAAGGAGGAGAATCGACATAGTGGAATCCTCATTTGATTCAACAACTAAAGAGTACTAGAAACCCTGTGTCGAGGGTTTTTTGTTTTTGGGTAGACAATATTATGGAGGGATACATTACTGATTTTTATGTCAACACAATAACATGATATAGTGAGGCGGAAAGAAAATTTTTCCAAGGACCATGAGGAATATACTTGAAATCTTTGAAAACTTGGATAAAGATGCTTGTATGCGAAAAATGAATCTCAAGAATGGTTTCTAACAGTTAGAATTACTGTGCACAAAAATTTGGGATATGCCATAGAAGAAGTGCACAAAAAATGGAGAAAACAAGATAAGATGTCAAACCTTTTGTGCCAGTTTAACAGGAATCAATATAATGGTTGGAAACGATATTAAGTCATCGATATTTAATGGAAATGGGTTAGAAGACCCAGAGAAACATTGGATTCTATGTGAAGCTATATGGACCATGCAACAGGTCCAAGATGAAGAAATAAAGAAAGCGTAGATGATCACAACCCTGAGAGGTTGTGCGCTAGACTGGTACATGAATTTATCTATAGTTCCAATGGGATTCATGCAGAAAACACTTGACCAAATTTGAGTGGTATTAATAAACAAGTTTAGAAAGATGAAATATGAATCTCAGTGCATCACATAAATTAAAGAAATCAAGAAGTTACCCACAGATTTTTTCTGGAACTTTGACCAGAGATTTAAGACATTGATTTCCAAAGTAAGCTTTCAGATGTCAGACGTGCAACACAAACAATGGTTCATTGCAACAATGTTGCCACACATCTAAATATTGTTTATGCAACTGAATACTATGCCATAGGCTGAAGCTATCGAGATAGCAATGAAGTTAGAATCCGCATCGATTGGAGAGAACGGTGTGGGAATGATGCAGGTTCAGTCGCAGCTAGGAAACCTTACACTACAACTCAGGGAAATTAAGAAAGGGAAATAGGTCCAAGAAGAGCTCTGGTGTACCTGATGTTGAATTGAGGGACACCATAAAGAGAATTTTTCGACGCTCATGAACTACATCGCAATAGGAGCACCAAACCCATTAAATACACAAGGGATTCCTTAGTGTAGAATATGTTAGACCCGAGGCAATCAGTCAAAAGAGTGATTGTACTTGCAAAATATTGTAAGTACACCAGCTAGTCTAAACTGTAAATTTGTAAATATGTAGGCCATGATGAGAAGGATTAAAGAGCATTCCAAGTGCTGCAGGAGAAAACGGTGGATACCTACTTTATAATGAAAAATGACGAGAATATACAAGATGAGAGAGTGCAATATCAATACCCACCTTCTCAATATCCACTAGAAAAATATCAACAAAATACATATCCTCAACCCCAATATCAACAGAACTAGTATCCACCGCATCAACACTACCCTAAACTTAGGGGGGTGAAATTTTCAGGGCCAAGGACCATAAGAAGGAGGAGGAGGATTTGGTTGTGGAAGAGATAAAATCATATGTTATAATAGTTGAAAACCAAGACATTTCGCTCGGGACTATGAAAGTCTTGCAAAGGAATGTTTGTATTGTAAATTTGTCGACTATACTGTTGAGGAATTACCTCAACTGATTGCTAAGTAGCATGCCAATCATTTGGGAAATCCAATTCCCCTATAGAATCCCAATTTGAATCCCAGATAGAACACCTAGATGATTTTTGTTGATCTGAGAGAAGCAAACATTACTGTCGTGACAAGAGGAGGTCCTACGACTAGAGTAGAGAAAAATACACAGCATGACCAACCACAAGTGTGACCAACAATGTAGAAGAAAGTACCATTCGACACCCAGAGAGAAAATCAATTATTCTTGAACGCCCAACCATAATTCATCGAAAATATTCAAGCATCGACATCTACTCCTACACCACCAAGTGGACAAGTAAGGAAGATACCTAAAATATTCAATCAGTTATTTCGAAAGCAACCGATGGGAAAGGTTAGTAAACTTAAATAATTTTTCAAAAGTTTCTTATAACTAAATCACGATAAAGATGATGTTGCATAATTAACAGCCTTAATAGAAGAAACTCGATAAGAGCTGTGACCAGACAGAAGAGTTAACCATGTCGAAAAAAGATTCAAGACTGGCCGCAAGTTACGAACGACTGCGCAGATAGGTGATTATAATATGGATTATATCATTTTATACCTGGGCTATGATTTCAATATTTTGATAATATATACATGTGAAAACATGGGAAAAACATGAATGGATTGGTCTCCCATTCATATCAGACTAGCAAATCAGTCGAAGGTTTAGCTATTGGTTGACTGACTTAGGTTCCTGTCGAGGTAGAGAACTTGAGAACATATGCATATTTTGAAGTGCTAGAAATTGTCTATGATACAAACCCATATGCTGCACTTTTGGGTATCAACTGGGTTATAGAATATCATACCATCATAAATTTTTAGAGAATATTCTTATCATTTTAATATTCATAGATAAGGGTGGTCGCGCTAATTGATCCACTAGAAGGATAGAGATATGTCGAACTAGTGCACCGTGAAGGACAAGTTGACTATCTCAGCCATATATATAACAACACATATGAAATATATGACTATATAAATCCAACAACTAATGGAAATATGATTTGGTGGAGTCTTAGCTCCTGTACATCCGATTTAGGTGAAACATTAGAAAATTGACATAATCAAATGTATAAAGTATCCATGAGAAGATGCACAATAATTACACGATTTGTGCGACGGGTAGGAGCCGAGGTAAGAGAGCTTCCTATATATGAATGTTTACTTCACCTTCCATCTTTTCTGACAAAGTTTGAAGCAAATGTTACAAATTCTCAGTGCTTGTATCCCATGTACTTTGTGCTGAAAGATACACCTGCTAGATGGTGGGGTACACATAAATAATGTATCTCTGAGTGGTCATGATGTAGAAAATTTATGGAGATAAGATTTGGAGAAGAGATCAATTAAACTAGTTGTAAGTATACATGATTGACAAATATTGTCAAACATATTAAGTATTGTTGCACGACATGGAAAGCATATCCACAACAGGAATGGGTCCATCACTTCATACATACATTGGACATGATACCAAGGAATTGATATACATCGGTTGAGCTTCGATGAGGAACTCTTGAATGGGAGGAGTTAGATACTAGATTCAAACATACATTTGAGTTTGCAGATGACCATCCTTTGATTGATGTTGCATTGAAAATGATGAAAGTGAAGATATTTGAATAAACCCCTATTGCAATGACAAACTTCAACCAGTACAATGTGACAATCCACCACTAGATGGAATTCTACAACGTAACGAGAGAACCTGATGGTGAGGATATGCTTGATGGAAACATTCCAGATTCCGAAGGTACACACAGAGTGGAAGGACTTGGTATTTCTAGCGACCAATTCCTAACTCCACTCAAATTTAAGAAAGTTAATATTGGCTCCCCGAAGAATCCAAAATTTTCCAATATCAGAGATTATTGGGATGATGAGACTATAGAGAAGATCAAAAAATTATTGCATGAGTTCCAGGATCTATTCCCTGTGAAATTTTTGGAAATGAAAGGGATCGTCGGAGACCTCGAAGAAATGAAAATACCTTTGAGTCCCGAAGCAAAACCGATCAAGAAACGACCATACTGATTGAATCCAGGGTATAAGTAAAAATTCAAAGCAGAGTTGGACCAAATGTTGGATGCAGGTATTATAGAGCCTATCGAAGAATTAGAATGGATAATCCTGATAGTAATACAAGAAAAAAAGGATACATATGAAGTAATAATTTGCGTCGACTTGAGAAAACTGAATGATGATTGTTTGCATGACCCATTTTCGACTCCATTTACAGATGAGGTACTGGAAAGTGTCAAGGGTCAATAAATTTATTCATTCACTGATGGTTTTTATGGCTACCATCATATTCAAATCACAAAGGAATATTGAAACAAGACCACATTTGGGATGAAGTGGGGGTGTTTCCAGTACACAGTAATGCCCTTTGGACTCAATAATGCTCCTGCTATTTTTTCAAGAATAGTAGCTGCTTCCTTTAACGACTTTATTCACAAATTTCTTGAAGTCTAATTTGACGATTGGAAAATATTTGGGCTCATTAAGGATCATATTGAGAGCCTTAGGATGATGCTAGAATGTTGTCTCTAGTATCAAATTCATTAAATTTAAAGAAATGCATCTTTAACACCTTGTTTGCAATTTTTGTTCGGCCATGTGGTCTACCGTGATGGAATGTTGGTTGATATTGATAAAATTGTGATCATCCTCGACCTACCACCACCAACCACAGTTAAATAATTGTGCACAACATTGGGACACATAAGATACTAAAAACATTTATCAAAGGATATGCGGAGGTGACTACTCCGATGGAAAAGTTACTATAGAAATATGTTATAAGTTTCAGTGGATAGAAAGTTTCCAAGAGAGTTTGGACACATTGAAGAAAAATATGGTTACAACACCCATACTTGTATTTCTATACTAGAAGAAAGAGTTCCATGTAAATTCCAATGCGTCGTCTGTCGCGCTCGACGTGGTACTAACGCAGCCTCGCAAAGGTTCAATCGACCATCCTATAGCTTTCACCAACAGGAAATTATCAACAACAAATAAGAATTATACCACAATAGAAAGATAAGGGTTAGCGATGGTATATGCTCTACAGAAATTCAGACGCTACTTATTGGGTGGAAATTTTCAAATGTACAGATACTATTTAACATTGAAATACATGGTTACTAAGACAGTGTTGTGGGGGAATATTTTCCAGTGGATTCTCCTTTTTTAGGAAGTTAACTTTGAAGTCATTGTTAAACCTGATCAATTGAATTCGAGACCAAACCATTTGTCGAGGCTCAAAAATAGAGAAGAACCTGGTAACCTCGACAATAGTCTCCCTGATGAGCAACTATTTTTAATAACAATGTTTCATTATCAGTATAGAGACATCATACAATTTCTAAGTATGGGTTATGTACCAGATGAATTTACCACTACATAGAAGAAACAATTAGTTGTTTGAGTTGCAGACTTCTAGTTGATCGTTGGACAATTATATAAGATGGGCCCCGATGAGATTCTTTGTTGCTGCATTCTGGAACGTGAGTGAACGATGATACTGAATGAAGAACATGCTGGTGTCATAAGATGCCATTACGTTGGAAGAGATACAATGCAAAATATGTTGCAAGCATGAATGCGGTGGACTATCATGCATGCATATGCATGAGAATTATCACAACTATGATGTCTTCTAGAGAATGGGAAAGCCATCGCGATGATATAAAATTCCATTAGTATCAAAAAGAACTCTGCAGGCATTTGATAAATGGGTTGTTGATTTTGTTGTTCCTATTAGTTCAATAGGGAATCACACATGGGAAAGATACATAATTACTGTGATCGAGTACCTAACCCGATGGGTTGAATCAATGCCATCAAAATATTGTACTGCTACAAAGTTTCTGTTTGAAAATGTCGTGACGAGATTCGAATGCCCAAAAAAATTGATAAGCGACCAAGGTACACACTTTGTTAACCATTTAATTGAGGAATTGAGGGAGGAATCATAGATCCAACATAGAAATACAATGCCATATCACCCTCAAGAAAATGGTGTTGTCCAATAATTTAACAAAATTTTGGCAAAAGCGTTGTGTCCAACAAGACGATTGGGATCAGAAAATTTCTGCAATACTGTAATAGGTTGACATGACAAACTCCCTTTTTTGGTATATGGGAGATAATAATTCATGCCAATGGGATAAATTGTACCAATATTAAGGATTGTTGCAATCAAAGAGATGACACATGTTGGTGTTGTTGAAGAAATACTTTCGTAACTGGTAGAGTTGGAAGATAAACATTTTGTCATAGGATATCATCAAAACGTTGAGAAAGAATGCCAAAAAGTATGGCATGATCGACACATTAATAGAAATAAATTTCAATTCATAGGACTTGTTGTTTTGTATGACAACAAATTCTTCAAGCATCCGGGTAAGTTAAAAATACATTGGTTAGGATGGTATGTTTTCATTCAGATTAGTGATGGAGGTGCGGTGCAATTGAAAAAGTTAGATGGAACACCTGTCAAAGGATTGGTAAATGGAAGTTGGATAAATCCCTATCAGGATATCTGTGAATCAGTCGAATAAAAATAAATAAAAGAAAAGAGAGAAATAGAAAACAAAAGAAAAGAGAAAAGAGAAAAGAAAGAGGAAAGAAATAAATAAATCTTTTCCTTAACCGCGGTAAATCCACTGTCGCAAAAGAAAGACCATCACAAATTTCTAGTAAGTTGAAATTAGAGTAATTTTGGGTAGACTCTGTGTCTACCACAGGTGGAAAAGTGAAGGCTAAAAAACCTGTCTGTCGTAGGAAAAGGAATATGTCGAAGGAAGGATACTGGTTTCAAGAAATAGTAATGTTGTCACAAGATGAATTTGAATCACATAAGTGATAGCTGGCCATCATTAAGAAAACTTTCAATCAATAAATTTAAAAATACCAAGAGATTTTGGTGACGTTCTTTTTGGTCACGTCCATTTTTATGGCAATAACTACTACTTGATGTGATAGGCAACTAGAGACATGCATAGAAATTTCCTAATGATCATTCAAATGGTCAACCCATGTGAAAGAAAGGACATATAAATTTCCATTAATTTCCTAAGCGTGTGAAGGAAAAATTAATTTAATGGCTAGATATTATCAAGCTTCAAGGTTACGTTTCATGTCATTATGTTGTATGTGAGAGAGAGATTTTTGTTTGCAACTGGAAGATTCGAACTGAAATTTTTACAGAGCATGGTTATTTCGATTTCCAGCTCAAGCAGAGCTGGAGAATCTGAGGTCCTGACTGCAATAATCATGGAAGATACTGTTGGATACATCCCACCGCAACCTACACCCACCTAAGAAGCTCCACAACCTCCATTTGTCCAGGCATGCAAGTCGCATGCAGACCTACTGGGTCTATCTGTTGCAACAAGGGGGAAACATTTTGCAAACCGCAAGCAAAAAGGAAAAGCACCAGAACCACTAGAGGAGGAGGAAGAATCAGATTCTATGAACTTTCTACCACCCTATTTTCCACCAAGACGATCTGGTGCATCGAGAATTAGAGTTCCGAAGAATGAAAGGTATCAAGTGGTAGAAATAAATGTGCCAAAAAGAGTTCTAGTATCGAAGAAAATTCTTCCAAACCTTCAGAAGATGACCTTTGCTGACCACGACACACAAAAACATTGATATTTGGACAAAAAGAACCATGGTTCTTGTACAAGGCACCCCATATGCCTCGAACTGATTTGTACCAATGGAATGGGCACGAAGATTGGACTAAGAAGGTTTACTGTTGTTACTATTTATGCCGCATTTTGAACGAATTGTAGAAATAAATGCATGTGTCATGTAGTTATTGGTATCATTTCACGGTGGCTACCTATGGATCGAAAAGAAAATATATGTGGACTACCACTTGCAGGCATAGACCCAATTCCTTTTTTCAAAAAAGACTAGAAACTACAATGACAAACAGGATGAAGGATAAATATCATTTTTGTAGAGATAACAGAGGCTTCCTAATAAACTCCATCAATGACCATATCATCTGATTTGTAGAAAAGGTGCTAGATATGAAATTGATAAGGAATATGCGACCAGTCCAATGTACTGCAGGAACAATCATATTAGTTGAAATCTACATGAAAGGAGTTCAAATAAATTAGCCGCACTATTTGTTGAATGAGTTATTTTTAGATGCATAGGAGTCATAGGAAAAATGTACCATGTTCCATTCTTCCTAGCTACTCATGTTTATTTCATTTTTTGGATGGGAGGAACCAGAAAACTACCAAGGGGTAGATTTTCCAGTACATTGTCGAGGAGCTCAATACCAGAATATATGATATGATAAATATAAAAAGGATCAACATACAGTCAACAAAATTCAATTATTTCTACACTTAGACGCCTTGAAAAATCAGGTGATAAAATAGGTCAGAGTCACTAACGTGATCGTTTAGCGGTTTTAAAAATTTATCAAGTTTGTCATTGGGCCCCATCACATCTTGTTGCATATGCGACAAGATATACAACACCAATGGACGGTGACCCAATTTTTGTTATTAGAAGAAGAAGTCAAGGCCATTACCCTAGATTGTCAAGAATAATGGTGGGTTCTTGTCGCAAATGACGTAATAGTTGTTGAATAAGCATTGCGACAAAATGACCTACAAACAAAAAATGATGGTGAGCAGGGAAGAGACCCACCACTAGAGATGCAATATCCCAACCCTCCCCAAGATAGTTAAAGTACAACCCCAACATACCAAGGGGTAGGAGAGAAGAGGAAATAGGAAAAGGCAGAGCAGGATGAGACACAATGAAATAAAATAAAGGATGACAAAACAGTAAACACTAAAATCCTTGATGGTGAAGAATTTACTGTTATGACCAAAGCAATTGCAGAATTTGTGCAACATATATTGAATAAAATAGATTAATGATATTGAGCAGGGAGGAGACCCACTGCTAGAGATGCAAGATCCCAACCCTCGACAAGATAGTTAAAGTATAACCCCAACAAACCAAGGGGTAGGAGAGAAGAGGAAATAGGAAAAGGCAGAGCAGGATGAGACACAGTGAAATAAAATAAAGGATAACAAAATAGTAAATACTAACATCCTTGATGGTGAAGAATTTATTGTTATGACTGAAGAAATTGCATAATTTTTGCAACATATATTGAATAAAATAGATGAATGGCATACAGAGCTCATAGGAAGTATCACATATATACTAACGATGCTCTATAAAGATGAAAAATAAATACGAGTCGTAGTTGATTATACACCACAAGTGATAGAGTCACAATACTTACTGGTAACGTAAGAAGAGAGACCAAGTTATGTACCAATTCCAATTCTGTCGATAAGGACTCAAGTCGTGGGTGAATAACTCAACCTAGGAATGACTGAATTGAGTACTATAGCAAATCAATTGGGCCATGTGACCATTAATTTCTCACAAATGCCACTATATGAAGTGTATGCAATGTAGAATTTTGCAGTCGTAAAAATGAAGGTAAGAGAAGGTGCATTGATTAAGCAAGAAGAAGTAGAAAATAAGACCGTTAGAAAGATGAAGAAAACAGTCAAGGAAGTGGAACAAAAGTCTAAGACTTGGGAAGAGAATAGGAACAAAATATAAAATGATGTAGCACTTGCTTGCACCAATTTTGCATATGTAGGCATAACAGAGGAGATGTTTTCAAAATCCAAGTCCATTCAACATGGAGAGATAGTGGACGACCTTCGCAAAATGTCATAGAGTTAGAAGAACATGTGAAACCTAGTACAACCTCGGAGGTGTTAGAAAAAAGAATAAAAGCATCGACATAGGTTGCGAAGAAGATAGAAGAAGCAGAGGCACTATGTGCCAAGGACATCGACCAAGTTTCTCAGACTTGGGAAGCATTGATTGATGATGCCGAATTGAAGAAATTCACAAAGGAGCCGCACATAGCTGATACAATAGAAACTCAACTAAAGAATGAGATGAATAAGTTACTCTTAGCGAAGAAAATGGCGAAGGCCGCGAAAATGAATAAAATCCAATAGGAAGTTGCAGTGCTCTGCAATCAACAAAAATAGAGGACTGATAGAGTCATAGACTTGCATGATGAAGAATGAATAATTATAGGAATCATTCATTTTGTACATCAGAAGGTGTGATAAGCAGTGGATGACGCAGGGCTCGAAACGTTGGAACACATAATTTATGACCTTGTTGAACAATTATAGAAGGTAGAAGAATACGTGAGACACGAGACAAAGGAAATAGTGAAAATTCTTCAAGGTTTTCAAAGAAAAGTCATCGCAAATGTAGATGTTGTAGAATAGCAAAACATGGATCACGGCGAGCCACATGTGAGTGTTGGGGGCCTAGTTTCCCTAGGAAAAGATAGGAAGAATTCAGTTAGAATTATTCTTGGAAGATAAATATTATGGTCGTAGGGAGAATAAGTTGCGATGGAAGTAGATGAATGCAGAGGAGAAGTTGTGACAGAAGAAGTTATGGAAGGAAGAACAAGGTATAAAAATCAGCTACAAAGGAAGCTATGACAGAGGAAGATAAAATCAGATAAGAGAGAAAGCTATAAGATAGAAGAAGTAGTCATAGAGGAAGATGTGATAGGAGAAGAGTTAATGAAATCAGAGAACTCGCAACATAAATAAAGGAGGTGAGGATATCAGCCGTAAAGGAAGAGATCATGATAGAAAATGCATGTAGCGGTGAAATGACTAGAAAGGACAGCTCTAGAGATCGTGGGTATGGATTCGGCTAGTCACATGTGTCATAAGGAATAAAATAATATTATTATTTTGGGCCGATAGTGCCTACTGACAAGTGTAACTAGAATATGAATGACATCATGTTGGCTAATAGAACGAAGTAGACTAAATGCGACATGTAAAGAGTCTATTAAAGGAAGAACCCAATTTGTATGCAGGTTACTTCCTCACTCACTTAGTCATTTACTACTTGTTGTTACTTTTCTTAGTTTCTAGACATTTAGTTGAGTTTGTAAGAAGAGTAGTCAATCCAGGATGTGTGTGGATCAATAGTAGAGTCTAAGAGAATAGTAGTCGATCCAGGCTGTGTGTGGATAGATAATAGAGTAAGTAGGAGAATATTGAATGACAGAAGAATAGAGAGAACGAGAGCATAGAGGATTATGTATAAATAATAAAAGAACAGATTATGCAGCTAAGTGCATAGAAAAAGGTTCCATATATTTCTCATGCCAAATGAAGAGCGCCTTTGTGGTTTTTCTTGGATGATTTTCCACATTAAATATTGTGTCATTGAGCATATTTTGAATGTGTTTACGCCACATGAATGTAAATGATGGATGTATATTATGATTGTGATTAAGTCACATGATTGTATATTGTGAATACATGTTTATGTATTTGCTTGTGAATGAGTTCTCTTATGCATAATTCACATTGTTGATAGAAAACTTGTGTGTTAAAGCTTATATTGTTGCTATAATGTATGTCGATGGATAAGTTAAATATTGTCTTATCTGTGCATAGTAAGAATAATAAATACACCCACCATATTCAGTCGACTAGCGATTTGGTCAGGTGCTAACAGAGAAGAAATCCCCACCCAACTGCGGAAACCTAGTTCTGGAAATTACCTATAAGATATATCCCGGGTGAGACTACATCTGCATCGTAGTTGCTGTCAACTGAGCCTTTCTCTATCTGGATGACATCTTGGAATTTGTTGCATGCAAAAGAAGGTCTGAACATGGGTGCAAGGGAGAAACTCAAACAAAATATGTGTGTCTTGTGTATCTACTCTATCTTGTGTATCTTGTCATACTTGTTATTCTTTCAAATAAATATCCTAATCAATCTAATTAGATTAGAAAAACTAACACTATATACCTGACCAATCTTTTATTAACACAAACCAATGGGAAGCAAACACTACCAAGTCTTGGAATTTTATGGCGCATACAAAGATACACTTCTTATATACATTGAATCTCTTAGATCAAACAAAACTAAACAATGACCCAATGTTACATGATCCTAGATTCCCCCTATCTCTACCAAACTTCCTTTAGGAATACCTAAGTTTGAGGGGAAACCTAAATAAGATCCAAAAAACCATGTGATGACTTTCCAACTTTGGTGCTTAATTCAAAATCCTTGATGGATGATTCCATTAGGTTGTGACTCTTCCAAATGAACTTAACTGGGGTAGAGTAAAATTGTACATTGGGTTACCACAATATTTCTTTCAAAACTTCAATGAGTTTGTAATGGATTTCTTGAATTATTTCCAATTACCTGTCCATTATGAGACTGGAACAAAACTCCTGACTTTGTTTAAGCATGATAAGTCTACTAACATATCTGATCACATTCATGAATGGATAAGGAGACACAATTTGATAAAGGAACAAATACTTGATGGGATATTAAAACAATTGGTTCATTAATTCATTGCAACCTTTCATTGTGAAGGATGTGTCCCTCTCTAGATTAAAGACATAAGATATCCATTACTAAGGATCAATAACTTGATTTGGTGTATTCATAGTTAAAATGTTTTATGAAGTTCTTCCTACTTATCCTCAGAGCAGATATCAATCCAACCAAACCAACCCATGAGCCTCATGTTGATGGTGTGATTGGTTCAGTTTAGGATGACATGGTTTGTCAAGGTAGCAACCATAATGCACCTACAAATAATAAGAATAACAACAAAATCCCCAAAACCAACCCTCCCATAGACATTCTATCAGTATAGAAAACTAATTCTAAGTGTAATCACCAATATATAGGGAATACGAATACAAATAAGAAGAATAGGAACAAGGGAAGCAATAATGCAAATAGAAATAACAATAATAATAACAACACTGGTGGGGGTAACAAATATAAGAAGAACTCTAAGTTCACATGCAACTTGTGCACAAAGGATCACTTGAAATAATTATTCCCTAAACTAGAGGTTGCTAAATGGTTATTGACACAACAAGAAGCTACCAAGAACAACAAGAAGCTACCAAGAAACCATCCATAGAAAATTATGTTCCCTCTATAGAAGCAACAAATGATTTCTAATGCTAACCCAAACCCTACAACCTATTTTCCAAGAACACACCTCACTATTACTAATTCTAGTTGCTCACACATTTGAGATTCAATTTTTTTCTTTCAGTTCCATTATAGAATAATCCTATCATGTTGGATACTCCTCCGAGTTCCATTTCCACATCATCATCTAAGATACCATCTCCTTCAATGGAACCACCTCTTTTAATCCATTCATAGTTTCTCTCATACTCTTTATATTTTTCAATAATTTTTTATTTAGTGCATGTGATCCTCCAACATAGGTAGGGATAAATTCTTTCTCATTACAATTATGCATATCATGCTACTATTTTAGAAACAAATTCACTTGGCCACTTACGTCTTCATGTGATAGTTATAAAACAAAATGAGGTCATCAATTTGAATTAAGTACCCCACTACGTGTGTAGTTCCTATTGTTCACATTACTTATACATCAATGATTATAATTGTATTTTAGCATTCCATTTTTATCCAAATGGAGATTATTGGCCACCCACCTATTCCACTGGCTCAAAATAGTTGTCCATTTTTGCAATTTTTTATTAATTTTTTTTAAGGTTTTTCAAGTCCCAAACATTCGAGGCCATTTTGAGGTCCTAAATGATGTTATTTGGAAATTGGGGGGGGGNAAATAGAGATCGAATGCAAAATTTATGACCCCGGGAAGTTGACTATTCAACTAACAACCTTAGGGATGCAAACTTTATGTTGATTCATATTCTAGGGTTGTATTTTGGAGGTTTAGGATTCTATTCCTCATGCTTATTATAAATGAACTAACCACCTTGGGGCTGCAAAATTTATTCCGGTTCATATTCTAGGGTTATATTTTGGAAGTTTAGGATTCTATTCCTCATGCTTATTCCTAAGTACCCCACTATATGTGTAGTTCCTATTGTTCACATTACTTCTACATAAATGATTATAATTGTATTTTATCATTTAGTTTTTATCTGGATGGATAGCATTAGCCACCCACCTATTCCACTAGCTCAAAATAGTTGTCCATTTTGGCAATTTTCTATTAATTTTTCTATGGGTTTTCAGGTCCCAAACTTCTGAGGCCATTTTGAGGCCCTAAACGATGTTATTTGGAAATTTGGGGGGATGGGGGGATATGGTTTCTTATTATATATTTTTATCTAGTAAAAATATTTAAATATTAGATAGACCTTTCCAACAGGCTATCGAACACCCCAAACAGAGATCGAATGCAAAAGTTATGACCCCGAGAAGTTGACTATTCAACTAACCACCTTGGGGCTGCAAACTTTATGTCGGTTCATATTCTAGGGTTGTGTTTTGGATGTTTAGGATTCAATTCCTCATGCTTATTATAAATAAACTAACCACCTTGGGGGTGCAAACTTTATTCCAGTTCATCTTCTAGGGTTATGTTTTGGACGTTTAGGATTATATTCCTCATGCTTATTCCTAAGTACCCCACTACATGTGTAGTTCCTATTGTTCACATTACTTCTACATCAATGATTATAAATTTATTTTAGCATTTCTTTTTTATCCAGATGGAGATCAGTGGCCACCAACCTATTCCATTGGCTCAAAATAGTTGTCCATTTTGGTAATTTTCTATTGATTTTTCTATGGTTTTTCAGGTCCCAAAATTCCGAGGTCATTTTGAGGCCCTAAACGATGTTATTTGGAAATTAAGGGGGAGGGGAGGGATGATTTCTTGGAATACAAGAATACCCAGTAAAAATATGTAAATATCATATAGACCTTCCCAATGGGCTATCAAACGTCCCAAACAGAGATCGAATGCAAAATTTATGACCCCGGGAAGTTGACTATTCAACTAACCACCTTGGGGCTGCAAACTTCATGTCAGTTCATTTTCTAGGGTTATGTTTTGGACATTTAGGATTATATTCCTCATGCTTATTATAAATTAACTAACCACCTCAGGACTACAAACTTTATGCTGGTTCATCTTCTAGAGTTATGTTTTGGACATTTAGGATTCTATTCCTCATGCTTATTCCTACGTACCCCACTACATGTGTAGTTCTTATTGTTCACATTACTTCTACATCAATGATTATAATTGTATTCTAGAATTCCTTTTTTATCTATATGGATATCAGTGTCCACCCACCTACTATTCCACTGGATCAAAATAATTGTCCATTCGGGAAATTTTCTATTAATTTTTGTATGGTTTTTCAGGTCCCAAAATTTTAAGGCCATTTTGAGGCCCTAAACAATGTTATTTGGAAATTCAGGGGGGTTGGGGGGAATGGTTTCTTGGCATACATTTTAAACTAGTAAAAGTATGTAAATATTAGATAGACCTTTCCAACAAGATATCGAATGCCCCAAATAGATATCGAATGCAAAAGTTATGACCCCGAGAAGTTGACTATTCAACTAACCACCTTGGGGATGCAAACTTTATGCCGATTCATATTCTAGGGTTATGTTTTGTACGTTTAGGATTCTATTCCTCGTGATTATTATAAATAAACCCTTTTGGCCTCATTTTGTATTCATATTGGCACGAATGAGCGTAGCAGACACATCTCTTCTTAAATATAGTTACCACCATTCTAGTTGTTGTATTTACAGCCTGTTCTATTTCTGCCATTTAATAGAATATGATGACGATGATGATGATGAGGAGGATGAAGATGATGAGTATGATGACACCACTAATGATGATGATGATGATGATACCATTGTTGATGATGATTATGATAATACCATTGATGATCATAAAGATGAAGATGATGATGATTGTGATGATTTTAATGAGGATGAATATGAGGAGGAGGAGGATAGTGATGATGATGACGATCATGATGATGATGAGGAGGGGGAGGAGGAGGATGTTGATGAGGATGAAGATGATGATGGTGTTGATGATGATGTTTACGATGATGATGATGATGTTGTTGTTGTTTTTGTTATTGATGATGATGGTACCATTGATGATATGATGATTATAACATTGATGATATGATGATTACAACATTAACGATGAGGAGGATGATGTCGATGATGATGATGAGGATCAGGGTGATGGTGATGATGATGATGCTAATAATTATTATGAGGAGGATGAAGATGAAGATGATTATGATGATACCATTGATGATGATGATTATGATGATATCGTTGTTGATGATGATTATGATAATACCATTGATCAAGGTGATGATGATGAAGATGATGAAAATGATGATGATGATGCTAATGATGAGGAGGAGGAGGATAGTGATGAGGATGAGGTTGAGGATGAGGTTGAGGATGATGTCAATGATGATGTCGATGATGATGATGATGATTATGATGATGTGTTATCCCTAGGACATTATGATTTGACAATAGAAGAATTGCATGGAATTGAAATTTCTTTTTCCTTATTGGTCTAGAGACATCATACTTAGTGATTTAATTCCATAGATTTAGTATCTCATCAATAAGAGGCTCAATATATACATTCATATCTTTAACTTGGTACTTACCTAAATGATTCGAACATATATAATACATAATTATTACAACCATTTTAGATATATAAATAATATCTATGAGTAAATGAAAAAAACATATGACATTGTGCAAGAAATACGACAAATGAGATGTTGCATAAACAACTACCTAGAATAATCATCATATGTCCCGTCATGTACATACCTCCTAGATTCCAACATTTCTACAATGCCATTGATATTATTCTTCATATGAATCAACATTAATATCATAATCTAGTTCATAATGGCTATCAATGAAAGGATTGCTCATATCAACATCATCATCAAAGTCATTTTTGGTTATATATTCATCATCAATATCATCACTAACTACGTCATTGTCTGCCACATCATTTGGATTATAATACTCTTGATTGGATTCTTCATTTGACACATCTATGTCAATGACAAACTGCTCTTGATCTTCATCACTTTCTTCTTCAACATTATATTCTTCCTTGGCGCATTATACTTGACTGATCTTCCTCTTGGATCATATCTAACAATGTATGACCATCCTTCTTTACCTGGAACCTCTAAGTAAAACACCTACTCGCATTGACTTGGAAGAACATAAGGCTATGTACCTTGTTCCAGTTCCCTTGTATTAACCATGGTAAATCCATCATCATGCTCAATAATAGATCTTTCATGATCACGTTCATTCATTCATATACTATACCATTTGATCTCAAACATAACTATTTTAAAGGAATCAAAGTCACACTCAATCATATCTTCCAAATAACCATAGTATTTATTTTCAGATACTTCTGGATGCTTGTCACTTCTAGAGGAAACATTAGTGACTTAAAAAACTACAGTTATCCCAAAATCGGATTTTTTCTTCTTGTCAACCAATTTTTTGATGTGAAACTTACGACCATTGCACCACATAGCCTTGTGGTGTATCAACTGCATCATGCCTGAATTAGTAAATAAATATATACAGAGAAATAAACGAAAGAAATACATTGATATAATGGGAAACAACGAAAAAATGAGCAGGGTAAATATACTTGCCTTTTATCTTTTAAACCAAATTTTAAATCAATTTACCTTTGTGTAAGTTCACCTGGATATTCTTCTTGATAGCGATGCACTATTTTAATCAATTTACTAACCCCTTCCCATGATAAGGTACCATATAATTATGTACATAATTCTATCCATTCCTTCATCCAATCAAGATTGTTTGCAATGTATAAATATAGTGCATCCCACATGCACCCAACCATATGAAAAAATAACAATTAAGAATTGTAAATTAGGTATCATTAAAGGAAATTAGTTTTACCTTAAAATATTGATGGAATAATAAAAATTACATGAGTAATATATATA
>LPNX010017012.1:263800-307906 GCA_001517045.1 Pseudotsuga menziesii
TGAAATGGTGTAATCGGTCTGCAGGAATAGTAGCCGCTCTGTATTCACATAAAGAATGAATGATTACAATTACAATGTCATGCTACAGGCATGAATGAATGAGCAATTTCAATCCTCAAGGAGTTCATTCGAATTGAATGAGTGAGTCTAGCTTAACTGACTATAAGCCATAGTCCACACTCAGTTAACCACTGATCAAAACCCTAATTGACTCAATTGAACCCTAATTGAAGCCGGAGTGCAATAAATGATTGAGTATCAACTGAAAGAGATCAGACACATGTCATAGCAAGCCAACCATCAAGTGCTAGTGCTTCAATGACTCCAATGAACCCCGATGAGGTTAACTAAAGTTGAACTGAACATCAGAAGTTGGTGGAGGCGCCCCTGTTGACTCCAGTTCATTAATTAATCATTAAATAATCAATTAAATGAAAGGAGAAACCTTCACTGACCCGTTTAACTAATTGTAACCACCAGTTAGCAATTAGGTGCATTAATATCACTCAGATCACCCCCCAGAGTGCTCCAGTTAGCCTCCCCGAATGTAGGAGAAGGATAAGTTATCCTCCTTGACTGAAGGTATGTGTGGGTGTGACTAGATGATGACATTTAATTCTCCACTGATGTCAATTAATGTCAATAATACTTAGGATAGTGGTTTAACTAGGCCAATTTGACCAAAAAGAGTGTGTATGGTGGTAAATGTCTCCAACACCCCCCCCTTAAGCTATACTCAGGAGGAGTTAGAAAACAAAAATGCATAGAAATGCTAGGGTTTTGGAAACTAAGGCCATAGGTCACCTTGTACAATGCTGAAACTGAAACAATGCTCAAAACAAACTAAGTGAGGAAAAGAGGGAAAACCTAATGGGAAACCCCCCCTCAAGCTGAACACTGAAAGTATTCTAAATCACCCTGATGAACTCACCCCCAACAGTGAATGAAGGTAAGTGAACTTCTTTTCTGAAAAGCTCTTGGTGAAGATGTCTGCAATCTGCTCATCAGTCGGGCAGTATTGCAGAATGATGGTCCTATCATGCACTAGCTCCCTGATATAGTGTATGTGGATCTCTACATGCTTGGTCCTCTTCCTGGTAACTGGATCCATGGATATCTTAATAGAACTTTGATTGTCACAAAAAAGGACAGTGGACAAAGTACTACCAAGATCAAACTCTGAAAGAATGCCTTGCAACCAAACTACTTGGATGCAAGCATTCACCGCTCCTCGATACTCATCCTCTGCTGAAGATAGTGCTATGGCAGCCTGCTTTTTGCTTGACCAGAAAATGGGGCCACCAACAAACATGAATACATATCTGGAAGTAGACTTCCGATCAATAGAATCACCCACCCAATCGGAATCTGTGTATCCAACCAGCTCTAGCTCAGAGTCTGCAGCATAGTGAATGTCGTAGATACCGGTTCCCTGAATATACTGGAGGATCCTCTTGGCTTCCTTCCAATGAAGATCATGAAGCTGTTGCATGTATATTTATATATCATTCATGGCATAACAAATATTAGGCCGAGAATGTGTCAAGTACAACAAGCTACCAATCAGCTGTCGACAGATAGTGCAGTCCATGGGAGGTGAGCTTTTTCCTTCTTCAAGGCTGATCCTTGAAAGGAAAGGGAATGGTGCAAGCCTACATTCAACCATGTTAAAATTTACTAACAGGTCTGAAATTTATTTGTACTAAGTGACCATAATCCCATCAAAAATTTTCTCAATTTAGAGCCCCAAAAATTGTTTTAGAAGCCCCAAATCACTCATTTCAAAGGCATTGTGGAGAGCAGTTTTGATGGCTAAAATGGAGGCAACTGTGCTACCTGTGATCAGNTTGGATGCAATTTCTGTTATCTCAACATAATTTGGGCTGAAAGAAACTCTCTTAGGCACTCCTATATGTGTCATCTGATAGACACTAAGGAGATTTGATGCCAGAGACGGTACANTCAACATATAAAAAATGATAATTATATGACCATCATACTTCTGTAAATACACATTTGGATCTGATCTACACCTCTGAAATTTTTGCGAGAGAAGGAAGGCATCCATCTTGGAATACCACTCTCTTGGGGCCTGTTTTAACCCGTATAGTGAATTCTTTAGCTTGCAAACCAAAGATGGATCAGTGATGTATCCCTTAGTATGATTCATTTATATCTCTTCATTAATATCTCCATGCATAAATTCTGACTTAACATCCATTTGATGCACTTCCCAGTGTTTGGATGCTGAAATTGCCAAAACAAGGCGGATGGAGTCCATTTTTGCAACCGGTGCAAAGGTCTCATGGTAGTCCACTCCTTGGACTTGAGAGAAATTTTTTGCCACCAGCCTTTCCTTATATTTTCATGTGCTTCCATCAGCAGCAAACTTGTTCCGAAACACCCACTTGCATTGAACCAATTTCCTTCCCGAAGCAAGAGAAACTAGCTCCCAAGTGGTGTTTTTCTGAAGAGAATTCATCTCTTCATCCATGGAAAATTGTCATCTCGGATCCTTCCGAGCATGATAGTAGGATTTTGGATCTGAAATAATCATGAAATATCAATTTTTGGACAGAAAATTATCAGGACAAGAGAGCACAATACCTGCTCTTTGGAAATTAGACCGGGTTCTCCTTGGATCATCCGGATTTCCAATGTTGTCTCCTGCGGAGGAGAGTGTCTGTCGAGCCCATGTAGGAAGATGATTTTGCACTTCAGGTTCTGATTCAGCATTTGATGATTTATACACACTGATATCAGAAATTATAGGATCCAAATCAGGGTCATCACCCCCAATTTCATCATCCAAATATTCAGTAGAATAGGAAGGAAATTCAGCAGTTTTCTCCTTTACTAGTTCCACCTCTTAAAGAGGCTCGTCGAACTTGACACTTCTCTCGATGATGATCTATTTGGTATTTATATCTAGAAGCTTGAAACATTTAGATTCATTAGGATACCCATTAAACAGACATTCTATGCTTTGCGGTTGCAAAGCCCTTCTTTTATCAAGCAGAATCCGGGCCCATGCAGTGGACCCAAACACCCGTAGGTTCGACACATCTGGCTTGTGTCCAAAGTATGCTTCTAAAGGGGTCTTCCATTTCATGTATGAGTGTGGCACCCTGTTCTGAATGTATGCTGCAGCATGCATGGCCTCAGCTTCTTGGATTCCAACATACAGGTGGTCATCTCCTTGAGAAACCGATTCTTCCTTTCCGCTACTCCGTTCTACTGGGGAGTGTAGGGAATTGAATGTTGGACCTGAATACCAATTTGGGAGAATATGTGCAGCAAATAATTACTAACATACTCCCCTCCATTATTAGATCTCAATATCTTGATCTTAATCCCAGAGGCATTTTCGATCAAGGCATTCAATTCAAAAAAAAATTCACATACTTTAGACTTCTTTTTTAGAAAGAAGACCCATGTGTACCTTGAAAAATCATCAATAAAAGTAAGAAGATACCTTGATCCATTCATGGATGTGATAGGCATCGGACCTCTGATATCAGAATGTATCAGCCCCAATATTCATGTAGCTCGGTTTGCCTTCCCCCGATCGAACTTGTGCTCAGGGTGTTTTCCAATCACACAGCCCTTGCAAATTCCCGTGGTTGCCTTGATGACCGGGAGGCCTTCAACCATGGAGTGTTTCTATAATTTCTGCAAATATTTGAAATTAATATGGCCAAACCTCTCATGCCACAACCTACTCAACTCATTTCCATGAGTTAGCAGAGCGGTGGGCTTTGCATCTGCAACAAAGTGAGAGAACTCATAGGCTTTTGCATGATGGTTTGCAAGGCCTTTAGCAATGAGTTTCTTGGATGCAATTTCTGTTATCTCAACATAATTTGGGCTGAAAGAAACTCTCTTAGGCACTCCTATATGTGTCATCTGATAGACACTAAGGAGATTTGATGCCAGAGACGGTACATACAAAACATTTGAAAAAAAATCATTTTCAAGATCAACAGTACCTTGTCCTTCTGAAATGATGGTGGAGTCATCTCCCATGTGGATGGGGATGGATTTTCTGGTCTCCAAGTATGAAAAGGAGTCTTTTTTAGCCATCATGTGGTTCGAAGCTCTAAAATCAATCAACGGTTCTTTGGACTTCAAAGTGCTTGCCATGAGGGCATGACCTTTTTCATGTTGTGGTTCTCGATCTTGCTAATCTCTCCTCCAAAAGCTCTCCGAAATATTGATGTGATTTCTCTCAAGGAGAGAGATTGCTTCATAAAGCTTCTTCTTCATGCAAGCATGTTTAGGGTGGAATCCCTTCCCGCAATAATAACACTTGACTTTTTCCTTTCCATGGTGCCCTTTTCCTTTGTTCTTCCTTGAGCCGGAAGACTCATCATGTTGCTGATTTTCAATTCTAGGTTTAGGAGCATCAAATTTAGTTTTTGGATTTTTCTGCTGCTTTCCTTTACCCTTCAAATATTTGGGCCTCGAGACATGAAGGGTTTTATCATGGGAGGATCTGATGATCCCGATCTGGACAAGCTTGTCATGTTCACATGTTAGGGACTCAATGAAGGCATTGAGTGTAGGCATCTTCCATCCAGAAGTTGTGAGCTTCCCCGCACGGAACGTAGAAACAAAAACTGAATAATCAGCCCGAATTTTGGAGAGTATGGAGAGGATGAGCTGATCATCCTCCTTCTCCACTTTGCATTACTTCAAGAGTAAAACAATATGCTTGAAATTTGTGAAGAAATCATTCAGAGTCTCGAAATTGGAGGGATGGAGTGACATGAGTTCATTTTCAAGCTGGTAAACCCTCAATTCATCATGCTTTCCATATAGAGTTTCCAATTTGTCCCATATTTCTTTTGGAGTCTTCAATCCTACAATATGGAAAAGAAGATCTTGAGAAATAGAGAGGCACAAGAAACTGAATTGTTCATCCTTCTTGTTCAAGAATCTTGATTTTTCTATGGCTGAACTGGGCTCATCTTCAATGTCCATGGTGACTCTAAAGAGTCCTCTGGAGCGTAGTTGAATCTCCATATCACCTTTCCATGAGTGGAAATTGTATGGAGTCAAGAGATATACTGAGGAGGCCATCTGGATCTGCCAGAGCGAATGCTTCACCTATAGAAACATGAAAATCAAAACAGAAAGGGCAATGTAAGTTTGGACAACCTGCACATTTTAGGATTTCATCACACCCAGCGTAGTCAATCAAGAAAGATTTATCAACAAGTTCTTTACTTGGGGTATTAAGTGGTAAGCCTTGGCTTCTGGTGCAGTGCTAGAGTTTTGAGCTATTACTCAAATTTCATGCAGAAATCTATCAAAAATATTGTTTTTGAGAGATAGAGCTTCGTCCCGCCGTAATCTCTAATACCATATTAATCTTGTATATTGATCTAGGAACAAAGCATTAATCTCATCGAGGATTAGTCAACAAATAACTCATGAAATGGTGTAATCAGTCTACAGGAATAGTAGCCGCTCTGTATTCACATAAAGAATGAATTATTACAATTACAATGTCATGCTACAAGCATGAATGAATGAGCAATCCGAATCCTCAAGGAGGTCATTCGAATTGAATGAGTGAGTCTAGATTAACTGACTGTAAGCCATAGTCCACACTCAGTTAACCACTAATCAAAACCCTAATTGACTCAACTGAAATCTAATTGAAGCCGAAGTGCAATAAATGACTGAGTCTCAACTAAAAGAGATCAGACACATGTCATAGCAAGCCAACCATCAAGTCCTAGCGCTTCAATGACTCCAATGAACCCCGATGAGGTTAACTGAAGTTGAACTGAACATCAGAAGTTGGTGGAGGCACCCCTGTTGACTCCAGTTCATTAGCTAATCATTAAATAATCAATTAAATGAAAGGAGGTGCCTTCATGACCTGTTTAACTGATTGTAACCACCAGTTAGCAATTAGGTGCATTAATATCACTCAGATCACCCCCGGAGCGCTCCAGTTAGCGTCCTTGACTAAAGGTAGGCATGGATGTGACTGGATGATGACATTTAATGCTCCACTAATGTCAATTAATGTCAATAATACTTGGGATAGTGGTTTAACTAGGCCAATTTGACCAAAAAGAGTGTGTATGGTGGTAAATGTCTCCAACAATACACACACACACACACACACACACACACACACACACATATATGAAATTGAAAAATTAATTGTATAATAAATTACATCTACACCATTCACTTACCTTTCACTTTCCTCGTTCTATTTCTCCAACAAGACCTCCCCTTCAAATTTGTTGATGGAGTTGACATGCCAAATGCGAGGAAAAATGATATTTTTTTCTAAATTTGGAATATATTGACTATTGTACACCATGTATTGATATACCATATATCCATGCACCATAGAACCCTCAGGACATGCTCTTTGTCTACCAAAATCCTTCAATGACTTCAAATTCCTTTCTACCATCCACTTTGACCTTGAGTTTACAGGTCCACACAATTCAAACTCCTCAACTTGGTGTATGAGATAGTGTTCTTGTGCAATGAAAAATGCTGGAGGTAAATACTTATGCATTTCACACATTAGACGAGGAATTTACTCTTCCAATACATAATAACTTCTTTATGGATTTCTTTAGATGAAAGCCACCTACAAATGATGCAAGAAAATAACTATGATCAATAAGATTGAGGCATGATATAATAAAGTTCCAAGCTGTAAAACAAAATATCTCAATAACCTATGCAACAAAGAGAAAAAAAAAATCATGCATAGAAATTGTTACTTACCTCATGTATTTACCAAGATGATATATAACTCGTTTTATGTTGTCGTCAAAGTTATCTGGGAGAGAGAGAGGTAGAACGTAAAGTAGCAAAAAGAAAATTAGTATTTAATGTTTCCAAATAAGAGACAACAATTACTAAAAATATGTACTAAATGGAAATTATATACGTAAATAATTACCTTAATGAGTGTATGCCAGTTATGAGTTTTAACACCACCAAAATCACCTTTTCGTTAAGATATTTTGTATTTTCGACGAAAACCCCATTGGAAACCTTATTTTCTGAATGAACTCTTTTATAACATTGCTTTTTTGCTCTGTCAATAACCATGGAAGACTAATATTTCAGTCCCCATCTCCAGCATTGAAAATAGTTACACTTTGCAATGAGTGATTGGATTCAGCAATGTCACTACAAATTTTTCCAATTTTATCTTTCTCAGTTCTTCCATCTAATATCCACCATATAATTTATGTTACATTCTTCTCAACATGCATTGTATCGAACGAATGAGTTATTTGTAGGTACTCGTAGAAATGAAACCTACTGAATTGTATGGGATAACTCTTCATTCCTCATGGAATCCCATTCATGCCTTAAATACATCCATTAGACATAAAAAAAAACACATTAACAGTAACTCATGACACCCATGGTAGAAAAATTTCAGTAAAAATAAAAAATTCATAATATTACATGTTTATATATGCTACATATACAATTTTCATACCTCGGTGATTTCTATTATATTCCAACTTCCATAGGTGAGGTGTCATTATTTGTGGTTTCTTTCCATTCTCTTCTTTAACATTGAATTTTGTTTTATTGGTAGTTCGATACCTAAGTTTCCTAGGGAGGAATTGCATGTACTCATCAAACACCTCCTTTCCTAAACTTCTTGAATGACAAGATTTTATCAGGACCACATACTGGACATGCAAATTTTCCATTGTTTGAAGACCTACAAGATATATGTATTAATGTTATAGCATCAAAATGTTATTTATTTTAAAAAAATGCATGATATTTACCTCAAAAACATATAATTTTAACTACGTGAAACAAAAGTTACATACCACAAAAATGTGTTAACCCGGGAGTGTCATGAATTGTCCATGCAAGTATTCCATGGAACTAAAACAAATTCTTCCCTATTGTTCTAGATATGTCATACATAGTGATGTCAGCCCATAGCTTCAATATCTCATCAATAAGAGGATGAATATCTACATTCATATCTTTAACTTGGTACTTACCTAATTGATCATTGAACATACAATGCTATTTAGTTATGTGTCCCAATATATAAAAGGTGTTCTCATGCAACAATTAAACAAAGAAATTAATAAAATAATATAATTAATTTCAAAAAAATACCTGGAATGATCATTTCCAACATTGTGTGCTCTCTCTTCAACATCCAAGGAAGAAGGTTATTGTTTATGACGAAAACAAGCCACACTGAGTAAGTAGAATTAATATCTCCAAATGGATTGAAACCATCAGCTGCCAATGAAAGTCTGACATTACGAGATTAATTTTTAAAAATTGGCCATTTATCTTCGATGTTCTTCAACGTAGAACCATCTGTAGTCATTCAAAGAACACCATATTCACTTATGTTCTTTGCATGGTAATCCATAAACTATGCTATACTTTGGCACCTGAATGGTCATTGGAAACGTGGAATTATGGGAATATAATGAAGAACTTTGCGAGACACATTTTTTGTTACTTGATCAGTTCAATGTCTACTAATTTCACATTGTGGGAATTTTTTTTATTATGCATATTGCCCATAATATATAATATGATCATTAGGACTTGCATCAATAGCTTGATACTCCATTCCAATTTCTTTCATAATCAAGAATACATCTCAGCATGTGCGTGGTTAATTATTTGATGGTGGTAATAGAAATTCACCCAAATACACAGAAAATAGAGTTGCATATTTTCTTAGGAATTTTGTGGGTTTTTCTCCTTTATGGTTTCCCTGGTGAAAATATTTGTGTCTTGTGTATCTATTCTATCTTATGCATATTGTTGTACTTGTCATTATATCATATAAATATCCTAACTAAGCTAACAATATCTAAGGAAAACTAATGTGGTATCAGAACCTCTCTGAAAGAAGGAACTATGGAGTAGTGGAAACTAGGGCTTCATATTTCAAGTTCTTCTCTCCATATATCATCAAGAAAAGAGGGATAGGCTAAATCTCCTCAGTAGGGTGCATATTTTGGTGGAAGCAGTTTCATATTTGAAGAAGTTTCAATTTTGACCCTCTCAATGGAGAAAATAGGGCATCATGTTTCAGAGGCTTCCCACCTCAGTCTTCAGGAAAGAACTCTGTTGAGTAACTCACCTCAAGGAGGCCCATTATTCTGTCCAAACAGAATTCCCAAACTCCAAGTTTGGAAAAATAGGGTTTCTATGACAAACCCTAGGTCAACAAGCTCCAGAAGCATGCCAGACACCTCAAATAGGTAAGATATAAATATTTTTTATTTCCATTTGAATTTCTCATTTGAAAAGATGAATCACCATACTTACCTTGAGGACAAGCTTGGAGGGTTTGATAACTTCTGAGGATGGAAGTACAAAATCTCCTCGATCCTTGAAGAGAATGATTTGGATCAGTACACCACTGCATAAGTTCTAGAAGGAGATGAGACTAAGGATACTCATAAGAAGAAATTGGATAAGGCCAAGAGAATATTTGTAAATTCTATTAAGGATCACCTAATCCCTCATGTGTCTTCCTTCAAGACAACAAAGGAAGTATATGATTCTTTGCCAAAGATGTTCGAAGGGAAGAACATCAACCGGAAGATGAATTTGAGGAACCATTTGAAGAATGTGAAGATATAGAACTCTGAGAATATGCAGTCTTACTTCACAAGGGTTTCTCAAATCAAAGAACAACTTTATGACTATCTTGAATGGTCTACCTATATCATGTGACTCATTCGTTCAAGGAATCTGTTCAAGAAGGAAGTTGATCTCTTTTAGCCGACTCTGAGAAGAATGCACACAAGAAGAAGCTCGACTCATAACAAGAGAAGAGAATATGGGGAAATATGAATATCAAGCTCTCATAGTTCACACCAAGAAGAACTACAATAAGAAGGAGAAGAAGGAGAACTATTATCACAACAAGAAGAAGGACAAGAAAAAAAATAAGATGAAGTGGGATCCTTCCAATGTTTGATGCTATACTTATGATGAAAAGGGAACTTTGCAAGAGACTGTCCCATCAGGAAAAATAGACACCGTGATCATGTTGCTGAAGATGATGAACCAACAAACAAAATATTCAAAAGAGATAAGGATGGTTCGGATGAAGAGTACATGCTAATATTAGCACGTACAAGCATTATCTCACATGGAATAAATGGTTGGCTTGTGGATAGTGGGGCATCCAAACACATGACATGATATAAAGAATCATTCGTCAATATGTTTGAGCATGATTCACCTCACAAGGTGAAACTTGGGGATGATTATCAATACCCCATAAAAGGGAGTGGAGTAGCTTCATTCAAGCTAGACTCCAGGAAATACTTAAAGATGAAGGATGTACTCTATGTTCCAAGATTGAAGAAGAATATTCTCTCCATCCATGCACTAGATGCAAATGGAATGAGAATTGCATTTATGGATTTCCAAGTCTTAATGTGTCCTAAATGAAAGACAATAGAGTGATGCAACGGTGATTGGATAAGAAGATCGTGGCTTGTAAAAAATAAAAGGATAGCCTAAACAAGCATTGGTTCATGAGTCAATAGAACCAAATGAACTATGGCACCCAAGGATTGCACATGTTCACTACAAAGCACTATCGATGGCAAGCAAAGTAGCCTATAGAATTTCATAGATCTGGGAAAATCATGAAGGCATTTGCAAAGGATTTGCACAAGGAAAGGATGAAAATAAGACATTTCCTAGTAGTGAAAGAAAGGATAAAAGAATATTGTAGATAGTACACTCGGATGTATGTGGACCCATGTCTTATAACTCATTAAGAAGGTATTTGTACTATGTTTCCTTTATAAATAAGTTCTCATGTAAGACTTGGATATATTTCTTGAAAGGGAAAAATGAAGTATTTAGTAAGTTCAAGGAATATAAAGCATTGGCCCAGAACCAAACCGAAAGGAAGATTAAGACTCTTCGGTCAGTTAATGGTGGAGAATTCACCTTGGAAGAATTCAAGGAACTCTGCAGAGAGTCTAGGATTAAGGGGAGCTAAGCACTCCATATAATCCTCAATATAATTGGGTTGCAGAACAAAAGAACCGAACCATAAAGGAAGCAACAAAAGAAATTCTACATGACCAGGATCTTCCTATGCACCTTTAGGAGAAATCCGCAAGGACAACTGTGTATGTACAGATCCGTACTCCTCATCGATTACTTAAAAACAAAAATCCGGAAGAGGATTTCTCAGGAGAGAAACCAAAAGTCAGCCTTCTCAGAATACTCAGTTGCATGGTGTACATACATATCCCAAAGGAGAAGAGGACCAAGCTCAATCCTTCTGGGAGGAAGGGTGTTAGTTTTTCAACATTAAGCTAGCATTATCAGGATCTTTAACTGAGAGAATAACAAGTACAGCAATCAAACACAAGAGACAATGAACACGGTGTTTTTCCTCAGGGAAACCATAAATGGAGAAAACCCCGCAACTTCCTAAGAGATAGAATCAGCACCAAAACAATAAAATCCCAAAACAGTAAGTGATCTCTCGACAGCAGTAATATTCTTCTTGTCTATCCCCGATGTCTTATCCTTCCTCAACTATGCGCTACACTTGAGTGTGTATGATAAATAGAGACTCTAGTTCTCTATTTACACTAATCCCGACATGACTAAAACCCTACCAAGGTCGACCTCTACTAGGAGATTCTAATAACCCTAGTGCCCCGGAACTACGGGGACTTTAACCCTTAGACAATTGGAGGGTTACCCACAATGACTTGACATGACTTTTTTACGTTATTGATCCTCCCGATCGGAACATCAGGGCATGACAGCATGACTCAATTACATTATAGATACATCCCGGAATAAACATTGGGTTACAATACATAAGATACATAGATGAATACATTCTGAAGTTACAAATACATCAACACTCCCTCTTAACTAGGAAGGTATTCTTTCAACACAATTTTTAGTACTGGTCTTCTTCTCTGTATTAGCTGGATCATCTCCTCATCTACATCTCAAGTCTTCTGAGTCTTCAAGTCATCTTCGTCTTTAATTCATCTTTATCTTTAAGTCATCTTCATCTTCGAATTTGGATCATCTCTCGATCTGGATCATCATGGGACATCATCACTAGATCTGGATCATCATCACTCGATCTGGATCATCATCACTGGATATGGATCATTACTCGATCTGGATCATCACTACGCATCATCACTGGATCTGGATCATCACTCGATCTGGATCATCACTACTGGATCATCATCACTGGATCTGGATCATCACTGGTGCTATCTCATCATTCTTCTCGTCACAGGAAGTTCTACAGAGCCAGCCCTTTTTCATGTTGGTTGTAGGCCTATCCCCCATGTAGGTCTTCTTCATCACTTATATCTGACCTACTCATCAAAAAAGGCACAATACTGACATCCATCCAGGCTGGAACACATCCTGCTCACAATGATGGAAGAGTTCTGCACTTCCATCCAGGCCAGAACACATCCTGCTCACAATGTTGGAAGATTTCCTCACTTTCATCCAGGCCAGAACCACATCCTACTCACAATGATGGAAGAACTATGTTCTTCCACCCAGGCCAGAACCACATCCTGCTCACAATGATGAAAGACTCTCATCTAGGCTGGAACACATCCTGCTCACAATGATGAAAGATTTCTGCACTTACATTCATCCAGGAGGGAACACATCCTGCTCACAATGATGAAAAGGATCTACACTTACATCTGATCTTCTAGTAATCAATCCTACAGTCATATCAGAATGGCCCCCAGTCCTCCTCGACTGAGCTACCTGGTAACTGACCAGGTTCCTCCATTCTCCTAGAGAATGGCAGTTGCCCTTACATCCGACCTACTCATCGAAACGGCCAACACTCACATATGACATGGAAGGAACTTAATCCTTTATCCATGACAGAATGGTTCAGCCCTTACATCTGATCAAGTGGAAAAACATCCCTCTATCACATCAAAATGGATTCTCAGTCCTAGACTAAGTTTTCCTGGTACCTCACTAGGTAGCTCCATTCAAAGAATGGCAATTGCCCTTAAATATGTCATACTCAACAGAATGGCCAGCACTCATATCTGACATGGAAGGAAGCAACCCTCTCACCATGACAGAATGGCTCAACCCTTATATCTGACCTACTCGTCATAATGGCTATGGATCTCAGCACTCATATCTGACATGGAAGGAACCAATCCTCTCACCATGACAGAATGGCTCAACCCTTACATCTGACCATGGAAGGAACCAATCCTCTCACCATGATGGAAAGGTTATGGGACTCGTCACTTTCCCTTGGAGGAAATATTGATCTGGAGAACACCAATCTTCTCCCTAAAGTACTCGAACTTCACCCTAGCCAATGGCTTTGTCAAGACATCAGCTTTATGTTCCTCCATCGCAACATACCAAAGCTTCACTGCTCCCCTCTGCACCATATCCCCGATATAGTTGTACTTGATCTCGATATGCTTCGACTTGTCATGGAACACTGGATTCTCTGACAAATTTACACAACTCTGGTTATCACAATGTATACAAGTAGCATCCAACTGGAGATCAAATAAATCAGACAATAGCTTCCATAGCCATACTGCCTCACAACTAGATAAACAAGCTGCGACATACTCTGCTTCAGCTGTACTCAATGCCACATAGGATTTCTTCCTGCTAAACCAAGATATCACACCTGATCTCATACTAAAGCAACACCCTGAAGTGATCTTCCTTTCGATGGCACTTCCTGCCCAATCTGAATCAACATAACCCTCCAGGTTAATCTTCTGATTCACATCGTACTTGAGCCCATAATCAACTGTACCCCTCAAGTACCTCAGAATATGCTTTGCAGCAATCAAGTGAACATTTCTCGGATCTATCAAGAACTGGCTCAAGGTGTTCACAACAAAGCAAATGTCTGGTCTCATGTTCGTCAGGTACATCAATTACCCAATCATCTAATGATATATCGTAACATCAACCAACTCCGATGAAGCATCGCTCAATAGCTTTAAGTTTGATGCCATAGGTGTGGCCATAGCCTTGCAGTCAATCATCCCAAACCTCTTAAGGATCTCTACTGCATACTTCCCTTGTCCAAGGAAGATTCCATCTGTACTCTGCCACACCTTCATACCTAGAAAGTAATGCATCGTCCCCAAGTCCTTCATTCCGAACTCAGCAGCAAGATTTCTCTTCGTATCAGCAATCAACCCATCCGTACCTGTTACAAATAGATCATCTACATATAGTAGAAGAATCACTGGGTTGCCATCTTCATCCTTGTAGTAAAGGTTGGAATCTGCTTTACTCTTGGTAAATCCCAAACTGGATAGAAATCTGTCAATTCTGTCGTACCAGGTCTTGGGTGCCTGTTTCAAACCGTACAGGGATTTCTTCAATCTACATATATGAGACTCTCTGTCATGTGTCTCAAAACCGAGAAGTTGTTCTACATACACTTCCTCTTCTACTACACCATTCAAGAAAGCATTCTTAACATCCATTTGGTGTATCTTCCATTTCATCACTGCAGCCAGAGCAAGTACCGATCTGATGGAAGTGTATCTGGCTACAGGTGCAAAGGTTTCTTCATAATCTATTCCTTCTTTCTGAGAGAAACCCTGTGCCACAAATCTTGCTTTATATTTTTCAATGCTACCATATGCATCATGCTTGATCTTGTAGATCCATTTGGAAGTTACAACTGACTTCCCTTCTGGTCTTGGGACAACATCCCAAACATCATTCTTCATGATCGATTGGTATTCTTCGATCGTAGCATCCTTCCATTCTTTCCGTTCTGCCGCTTCTTCGTAATTGGAAGGTTCTTTATCAATGAAATCACATAGTAAAGCTACATACCCAGAGCATGATCTGGTTCTCTTTATTTCTTTGTGATTCTCTTCTGGAGCCCCATATCTTTCTGCACCTTGGATAAGTTATTGTACCCAAGCAGGTTTCCTCTTATGAGGATTCTTCTCTAGAGGTGGATCTACAGGTCTTTGTGGTTCTTCAAATTCTCGATCTTCTTCTTGAGCTTCTTCGTTCATGGTTGTATCATGAATTATGGGTGCTTCTGCTTCTGCTTCTTCAAGTTCTTCAGCAGGTCTCTTTCTAGATTTGTTGTAAGTTGTGTCTTCATCAAATGTCACAACCCTGCTGATGTCAATCTTCTTGTACCCTAGAAAATATATTCTGTAAGCCTTCGAGCTTTTAGAGTATCCCACAAATATACCCTTCTTTCCTGAAGGATCTAATTTTGTTCCTTCTCTTTTGGAATGTGTATGTACACAGGACAGCCGAATATTCTGAGATGGCTGACTTCTGGTTTCTTGCTGGAGAAGACTTCTTCAAGAGTCTTGTTCTCGAGTACTCTATGTGGAGTACGATTTTGTACATACACAGTTGTTCTGGAAGCTTCCACCCAAAGAAGCATAGGAAGATCTTGATCATGAAGCATGGCTCTTGCAGCTTCCATGATAGTTATGTTCTTTTGTTCTGCAATCCTATTCTATTGTGGATTATAAGGAGTGGACAACTCCCTCTTAATCCCTGATTCTTTGCATAGCTCTTTGAATTCATTCGAAGTGAATTCTCCTCCATTATCTGATAAAAAAAGTCTTGATCTTCTTTTCAGTGTGGTTCTCGATCAAGGCTTTGAATTCCTTGAATTTGTTGAATACTTAGTCTTTGTTTTTCATGAAGTAAACCCATGTCTTCCTAGAAAAATCATCAATAAAAGAAACATAGTATGCATAACCGCTTAGTGAGTTTGATGACATAGGACCGCATACATCGAAGTGGATGATTTCTAGGATTCCTTTGGCTTTGCTTTCACTGCTAGGAAATGTCTTCTTTGTATTCTTTCCTTTCTCACATCCTTTGCAGATCCCATCATGTTTTGCTTGGAATTCTAGAAGACCTTCAACAAATTTGCTTGCAATAGGTAGTGCTATGTAATGCACATGTGCAAGCCTTCTATGCCAAAGCTCATTTGGCTCTACTGTGTCATGGATCAAGGCTTGTTCTGGATGGCCCTTCAATTTGTACAAACCTCCTTCTTATTCTCCAATCACCACTGCATCATCGATAGTCTTACCTCTTGGCCACATGATGACTTTACCATCTATGAATGCAACCCTCATTCCTTTTGCATCCAATGCTGATATGGAGAGAAGGTTCTTCTTGAGTCCTAGAACAAACAATACTTCTTTCATTGTTAGAGACTTTCCAGAGTCTAGTTTATAGGAATATTCCCCACTACCTTTTATTGGATATTGGTAGTCATCTCCTAGTTTCACCTTGTGAGGTGATTCATGTTCTGACAGTCTTACAAAGGATTCCTTGAATCTAGCCATATGTTTGGAAGCCCCACTATCTATAAGCCAATCATCACTACCATGAGTAATGTTACCTGTGAGAGTGGAAATCAAAACATATTCATCCTCGCTTGAAGAATCTTCACTTTCATATATGGTTCTTTTCTTGGGTGGTTCATCATCCTCTGCAGCATGAGCATGATGTCTTATTTTGCTCCCCTTCTTCTTATGAGAGTGGACCTTGTTCTTAGGACAGTCTTTTGCAAAGTGTCCTATTTCATCACATATATAACATCTTAATCTAGATGGGTCCTTTCTATTGTTATCTCTATGATGAGGATTCTTACCTTTGAAGTGATGAGGTTTTCTTCTACCTTTCTTAGAGTGAACTGTGAGAGCTTGATCTTCACTTCCCATATCCTCTTCTCGAGCTGATATCCATGCTTCTTCTTGAGAACATTCTTCCCATAGTCTGCTGAATTTAACTAACTTCTTTCTAGCACAGATTCCTTGGATGAAAGAATCCCATGACCTAGGAAGGCCATTCAATGTTGTCATCACAATCTCTGCATTCTCCACTTCTTCATCTACAGCTTCTAATTGTTCCTTGATCTGAGAAACCCTTGTGAAGTAGGACTGGATATTCTCTGCATTCTGAATCTTCACATTCTTCAGTTGATTCCTTAGAGACATCTTCTGGTTTATGTTCTTCCCTTCAAACAACTTGGTTAGGGCATCAAACATAGATTTAGGTGTCTTGAGAGAGGACACCTGAGGTATAAGGTGATCCTTGATATAATCAGCAATGATCCTCTTTTCCATAACCATCTTCTTCTTATGTAAGGCCTTTGCCTCATCTCCCTCTGGAACTGGAACCTCCTCATGGATGTAGGAGTCTAACTCATTCTCTTCCAAGACCAGGGAGATCCTATACTTCCAGGATCGAAAGTTATCAGCTCCCTCAAGCTTTTCATCAAGCTTGGTATGACGAGACATCTTAAATGAGAACCTCAAATGGAAATACAAAATATTTTAGATCTTACCAGGTCAAGATGTCGGATCTGAAACTTGAGCTGAAATCTTGCAGAGCTGGTTTAGGAGCAAATTAGGGTTTTGCTTTTCCGGAGATCTATCCACCCAAATGTCTTGAAATTTGTCCCTAACTTCGATTTTGGGGAGGAGATCAATCCAGGCCTGGGCTCACTGAAAAATTCCTCTTCTATGAAAAGCCCTAATTTCCGGCAGTAGTGTTAGGTCCAAAACTGAAAAACCTCAGAATTGGATTCTGCTTCGACAGAAAGATGCGCCCTAAGGAGGAGAGTTATTCCACCTTACTTTTGCTGAAAATATGTGGAGAAAGATCCACAAACTAGGAATCCCTAGTTCCCGCGGCTGCACAGTGTCTTCTTCTCAAGTTAGCTCTCATACCATGTTAGTTTTTCAACATTAAGCTAGAATTATAAGGATCTTTAACTGAGAGAATAACAAGTATAGCCATCAAACACAAGAGACAATGAACACATTGTTTTTCCTCGGGAAAACCATAAATGGAGAAAACCCCGCAACTTCCTCAGAGATAGAATCAGCACCAAAACAGTAAAAGCCCAAAACAGTAAGTGATCTCCCAACAGCAGTAATCTTCTTCTTGTCTAGCCCCATTGTCTTCTCCTTCCTCAACTATGCACTACACTTGAGTGTGTATGAGTTGTGTGATAAATAGAGACTCCAGTTCTCTATTTATACTAATCCCGACATGACTAAAATCCTACTAGGGCCGACCTATACTAGGAGAGTCTAATAACCCTAGTGCCCTGGAACTGCAGGGACTTTAACCCTTAGACAATCGGAGGGTTACCCACAATGACTTGACATGACTTGTCTACATTATTGATCCTCCCGATCGAAACATTGAGGCATGACAACATGACTCAATTGCATTATAGATACATCCCGAAATAAACATCAGGTTACAATACATAAGATACATAGATGAATACATTTCGAAGTTACAAATACATCAACAAAGGGTATATTCGTAGGATATAAAAGTGATGCATCAAATTCCTACCGAATATACTTCCTAGGATTCAAGAAAATCGACATCAGTAGAGATGTAACCTTTAATGAAGAATCAACATACTTCAGATCCAGGAGGCTACCTATTCAAGAGGTTGAGGAACCTAAAGTAACGAGAGTCCGAGGTATGGAAATTGGAGAAGCGATTCCAGAAGACCATGAAGATTGTGACATGGAAGAACCACAAGATTCGGTAGATACACTTCTCGAAAAGGACTCCCATAAGAAGAAACCAACATGGGAATAGGATCTCATACAAGAAGCAGAAAGGTATGTCACTCCAGAAGGAATGCATAGAGAAAGGAAAAGGCCAAATCCTTACAACAACTATGTCTCCCTACTGTGTGACATCATTGAAAAGGAACCTTCCACCTATGAAGAGGCTTTAGAAAATAAATAATGGAAGGATGTCATGGTCGAGGAGTATCAGTCGATCATGAAGAATGATGTATGGGAGATAGTTCTAAGATCGAAAAATAAGTCTGTCATGACTTCGAAGTGGATCTATATGATCAAGCATACTACAAATGAAAGCATTGAGGAATACAAGGAAATATTCGTAGCATGAGGCTTCTCATAGAAAGAAGGCATAGACTGCAAAGAGACATTTGCACCCGTTGTGAGACACACTTCCATTAGTACCATACTTGAATTAGCTTCAGTTATGAAATGGAAGATACACCATATGGATGTCAAGACAACGTCCTTGAATGGTGTTGTCGAGGAGGACGTGTACATGGAACAATGACTGGGATTCAAGACACATGAAAAACATACTTATGTGTGCAAATTGAAGAAGGACTTGTATGGATTGAAACAAGCACTGAGGAAATGGTACGATAGGATGGATAGATTCATAATGAGCTAAGTCTTTTAGAAGAGTAAAGTAGATTCCAACATTTACTTCAAGGTTAAAGGAGGAAGACTAGTGATACTTCAGCTATATGTCGATGACTTGTTTCTGACAAGAGAGGATGAACTCATTAAATATGCAAAGAGGAGACTTGCTACATAGTTCTAGAGGAAAGACCTAGGGATGATGCACTACTTCTTAGGAATGGAGGTATAAAAGAGTGCAAATGGGATTTTCTTAGGTAAAGGAAAGTATATAGTGGAGATTCTAAAGAGATTATGAATAATGGACCACAAGGCAATAGTCACACCTATGGCATCAAACTTGAAGCTTCTATGTGATGCTTCATATGAGTCGTTTGATGCCACAATGTATCGTCATATGATTGTATCCTTTATGTATCTGATGAATACGAGACCCATCATATGCTTTGTTGTGAACATCCTGAGCTAGCTCCTGACGGATATGAGACATGTTCACCTGATAACTGAAAAGCATGTATTGAGGTACCTAAAAGGTATAGTGGATTATGGGCTCAAGTATGATGTGAATCATAAGATTAACCTACACAGTTATGTTGATTCAGATTGGGAAAGTAGAACAACTGATAGAAAGAGTAATTTATGGTGTTGCTTTAGTTTGGTATCTGGCATGATCTCTTGGATTAGCAAGAAGCAATCATGCATGGCGCTGACTACAGCTGAGGAAGAGTATGTTTCCGCTTGCTCGGCTAGTTTTGAGGTACTGTGGCTATGGAAGATACTGTCTGATTTGTTTGATCTCCAGTTAGATGTGACTTGTATCTTCTATGAAAATCAAAGCTATGTGAAGCTGTCGTAGAACCCTGTATTCCATGACAAGTCAAAGAACATAGAGATCAAGTTCCATTATATCAGGGATATGGTGAAAAAAGGAGAAGTGAGGCTCCAGTACATGGAAATGGATGAGCATATAGCTTATGTGTTGACCGAACCTCTAGCCAGAGTGAAGTTCGAGTACTTCAGAGAAAGACTTGGTTTGATCCAGAACGAGACCCCTCAAAAGAGGGAGTGATGAATTCTAGCATATCTAGAGAGATAAGTTTTCTAAGAGTAAAATCCTAGTGAAGATCGTAGGTTTCTCAAACGTAATCAATCATGAAGGTTGTCCTTGGATGTAATAAGTCTTGGTGAATATTGCAGGTTATCCTTGGATGTAATCAGTATTAATATGTTTCTATGCTAGAAATAATGATATACCAAAAGACACTGATGCATGATATCTCACATGGGAAATGAGACAGGTTGTCTGAGCAGAAAATACCCTGGTTTAGCAAGTTTCTCAAACATAATTAGTCATGTAGGTTGATTGAGTGTAAATATGATCCCTGGTGTGATATGCATGTTACCCAGACTCAATCGGTCCTAATATAGGTTATATGAATGTAAATATGATCCCTGGCATGGTACACAAGTTATTCATATGTAATAAGTCATGAGACGGGTTATCCGAAGGTAAATACGAGTCCTGGCATGGTACACAAATTATTCAAATGTAATAATTCATATGGGTTTTCCAAGTCATGTAATATTCCTTGAAGGTTGTCTAAATGGAAAAGATCCTAGATGCAGGTTGTTCAGATGTAATAAGTCCTTGAGGTTGACCTAGAACGTAAAATACCTAGTGTAGCAGGTTGTTCGAACATAATAAGTCCTTACATATATATCTATATATGTGTGTGTTCCCATGTTGGATATGATAAGGTCACGAAGCACATGAGGTGCACCTAGGTGGTTCTCTTTTACTAGTAGAATGCAGGTTTACCATGTAGAGATGTAATGCACTGAGTGTGCTCCTAGGATATTATTGCATATTAGATGTTACAGTTTGTCTTAATGACGTGAAATATCCTGGAATACTACTATGGTGATAGAACACAGGTGGTATGCATCTGAGAGGTGCTCTGTGTGCTCTGCATGTTGTTTTTTATTTTGTGAAGGACAAAAGAGATGATCTGGATACGATGAGATAAAGGTAGGAGACATAGGTTATTTCCATGGAAATGTAAAGAAGGTCTTGGACTATTCCTACATTATGGATTGCTCGAATATTTGACAAAGACCTAGATGAGGACTAGGCCTACACCCAACATGAAAAAGGGTTGGCTTTGTAGAAACTTCCGATGAAATACAATACCTTTCGATGATCGATAAGAACATGATGATGGAAATGACTATGATGACGAATCTATGACTATGTGATGATGACTCTACGATGAATACTTGACCGAATCTGTTGATGAATGTGGACTAGAGAAAATACCTTGCTAGTTAAGAGGGAGTGTTGATGTATTTGTAACTTCAAAAGATATTCCGATGTATATTATCATTGTATGTTGTTGTACCCCCATTGGAGATGTGCTTACCTCCTTTCGGGATGTCATTATTGTGTATAGACCTTGAGGTACAACCTCCATTGTACGTCAAGGAAATAGTCCCCAATGTAACATCATGCAATGTGTATTTGGAGTCTCTCTAGGTGAAGTCATTCCTGTTAAGGTAAGAGGTCGACCCCAATCATGTAATAGGTTAGTCACTTGATTAGTATAAATAGGGAGGAACCCTCCCTCATTTATACACACCTCACACTCACTCAAGTTCGCATTAGAGAGAGAAAGACAAGGAGGAGAGATAGATAACTATCGAAGACTTCTTATCACTAGGATTGATCATCTTATGACACAGTCTTTGTGACTGTACTATTCTGAGGAAGTTTGCAGGGTTTTCTCCTTTATGGTTTCCCTGGTGAAAATATTTGTGTCTTTTGTTTTTGTTCTATCTTATGGATATTGTTGTATTTTTTATTCTTTCATATAAAGATCCTAAATAAGCTAAAAATATATAAGAAAAACTAACATTATTTTCTTCCCAAGTATATTTATTTGACACTCTAATAGCCTACAAGAACAAAAAAACTCAAATATTATATAAGTAAATTGAATACAGTATACACAAACACACACACACACACACACATATATACATGTATGTATATGTGTGTGTGTGTGTGTGTGTGTGTATGTATGTATATGTATATATATGCGTATGTATGTATATATATGTATGTATGTATATATATATTAAAGGAGACGAGAAATTAAAGGACGTGACATGGAAAGTGAAAAATCTAACTAGTAAATATCCCTCCATGGTCTTTAAAAATAGATCATGTGTATCTATCAAATTCTAAGCGACAAATCTATATAGAAATTAGTATTAAGGAGAAAATGAATAGTCAACTCACTTTATGTATGAAACTACACATCAAAAGGAGACAAAGAATTTAAAAATAATAACCTGGAAACCGAAGGAGATCAAAAATTCGATGTGTTAAACCAGTACCAGACTCTTCAACTATTCGATATCGTTGATTTTGCACGTGTTATTTACCATATCTATAACGATGAAATTTGTGATTTTGTCACTATTTCCACGAACATTTGTCTCTATAGCGACGATTATCGAGGGCCAGAACATTTTATTTTAAAAAAAATTATCTGTTTATCCACGACATTTTTTATTTTAACTTGTTCGTGGAAATATTTCCTGGAACTTTTGAGCCATATGTACTAGTGTAGATACTTCCAAGGATGTGAAGAAGAAGGGGAAAGGAAAAGAGAAGGAGACTACATCTATGACACATCATTGCAAGGATATGAAAACACACTAAAACTATTGCAACATTAATGGTCACACTGAAGACAAATGTTGGAAGTTACATTCAAATATGAACCCAATGAATTGCAAGGACATCGAGAAGAAGAGAATTTTGGCCATGTATTCAGGAAACTAGGTATAGAGTAGATCGAAATGTAGATGAGAAAATTTTCTACAATACAACACAGAAGGAGGTGAATCTGAGTATCCCTAATCCAAAGGAAGGGAAGTAGATGTTGAAACTCTTTCACATCAAGTTTCAGATAAAAAAAGCCAAGGTAGATGCTTTATTTGATTATGGTTCGTAGGCCAATATCATAGAATAAGAATTGGTAAGTAAGCTTGGACTGGAAGGCCATGATCATTTAAGTTCCTACCCATTGGGATAGTTACATAAGTATGTAGAAAGCATGGACACAAAATAGTGCAAGATTAAATTTTTTATAAGTGTATATTATATTGATGAAGTGGAGGTATATGTAGTGCCACTTTATTTTGTGGTGTAGTGTTTGGAATACCTTACGTGTATGAGGGACACAATATTCATGAAGAGAGAACTCCAATACTGCTTGATCAAGGGTGGGAAATATTTCATCATCAATGCACACAAATTTAAATCGAATATCTCTTCTATAAGTGTTTACCAAGCCAAGAAGTTGACTAGTCCAAGTAGAAATTGTGTATTATTTTTCTTAATACATAATCAACAAGAAGGTGAATCAATAAAATTTCATGCATATATGGAGGGATGTAAGAGAGAAGAAACACTAGTTGGGGAATCTTTTGGAGGCATACATAAAAAAATTCTAGGATCCTAAAGGGTACCTCATAAGAGGGAAGTGGAGCTTGAGATAAAAATATTACCTGATTATCCATTGCAAAACATTGGAATATACATACAATCTTTTCTATAACAAAAATAAGTGAAGAATCAATTGCAATAACTATTGGAGAAAGGAGTAATCCGAGCAAGAACGTCACCTTGTGGGTCATTTGTCATTATAGTACCCAATAATAAAGGTACTTGGAGGATGTGTATTGACTACAAATCTATAAATAACATCACCCTCAATAATCGGTACCCTTTGTTGATGATCGATGATTTGCTAGATCAGTTGCAACATGCCAAGTACTTCACCAAGTTGGATCTCAAATCAAGATACCACTAGGTACGAATAAAGGAGGAATACACCTAAAAGGCCTCCTTCAAAAATAGCTAAGGTATATATGAATGGTTAGGAATGTATTTTGGTTTGCGTAATACGACAACTACATTTATGCATTTTATGAATGACGTATTTTTTCCATTTATAGATTCATTTGTAATAGTGTATTTAGATGGTATATTGGTTTATATCTCTACCTTTGAAGAGCATATTGCACGTATCCAGTAGGTGATACACTAAACAAACTTCTACTACTAGAAAACCATAAGAAATGTGAATTTGTTTGGAAATTTTGGTGTATTTGGGGTATGTGATTGGTGGACGAGAACTTAAGATTTATCCTACAAATATGGATTCCATCAACAAGTGGTTGGGGCAAACACAGTACCTTTAGAATTCCATAGCTTACTTTTCAACTAGGATTACACCTCTCCATGTCATAACAAATAGTAGAAAGTGTTTCCAATGGGGAAAGACTCAACAAAAATCCTTTGTAGAGATCAAACTAAAGATCAATCAAGCACCTTCACTTGCATTTCCCAACTTTCAAAATCCTTTTGAATTGGAGACATATGAAAATGGATATGCTATGGGAGAAATTTTGATTCAAGAAGGAAGGATAGTATGATATTCTTTGTAAAATGTTCAATAGCATATTTTCGAACTACCCTACATATGACAACAAAATCTATTCCTTGGTTCAATATGTTAAGAAATAAAAGCACTATATAATGGGTAAGGGGACCATCATTTACACTAATCACTAACCATTACAGTATTTGCAAGCTTAGAGTAAGTTATAGCCAACCCAATGCTACAAGTGGATGGTATTTTTACAATAATTACATCTAATCACGAAATAAAAGAAGGGCAACACAAGTTGGAAGACATGCTCTCAAGACCACCTATAAACAAGATCACATATTTGGGTACTTTTATGTAGATGGAGTATTTCACCCATGATGCATACAAGGAGTATTTCACCCATGATGCATAAGTACAAGGCCAATTCCATGTAGAATAAGCTGACATCAAGGTTGATTATCAACTCTATGATGGGTTACTCTACAAGTTGGACAAACTTTATGTTCATAAAGGTGAGATATCACAACTTATTAGAGAGCATCAAACCTCCAAAGTTGCAAGGAATTTCGGTGCTAGGAAGAAAGTTTCCCATTTACAAAGGTATGTTTATTATCCTAGAATGCAAGAGGATGCAACTTATTTTATTATAGGATGCATATTATGATGTACAGGAAATCCTAGTGATAGGAGACAAGGTCTACACCATCCATTACCTATACCTACTAGACCATGTGATAATGTCTCCACAAGTTTTTTGGGTGCTTTTCGAAGGACCAGGAAGGGACGTGACTCTCTATTTGTGGTAGTTGACATGTTTATTAATATGTGCATTCTCATGTCTATTACAAAGAACAAAAAAGGACAAGAAGTAACACACTTTTTATTTTAAAATTCCTAAATGATTTTTGGGATGCCAAGAAGCATAATATTAAACAGTGATACTATATTTCTTAATGTCTTTTGGACTACGCTTTGGAAGAAGAAGGACACTAAGTTGAAAGTTTATAGCTTTCCATCCATAGACATATGGGAAAACATAAGTGTTAAATTGGAAATTAGTTCAACTTTTGAGGGGTTCTAATAAGAAACATACAAATATTTGGGATGAAGATTTGATATACATACAACACTCATTTAACAGAGCATTCCGCACTTCCAATGGTAAGTCATATTTTGAAACTTGTTGTAGATGTCTACCACCTTAACCTTTAGATGTTGTATATGGACAACAAGGGGGAGTGAGTGAAGACATCATAGATGAAGCATTAATATTTGAAAAACTCAATGATAAGATCAATAAAATCCATTAGAAACTACATGATACATTGAAGAAGTCATAGGAAAAGTACAAGGAAAGACATGGCCAACATAAGGTTGAGAAAACATTCAAAGTGGGAGATATATTTTGGTTGTACTTGAATAAGGAAATGTTATAAGGACATTGTAAGAAGATCAAGGCACTAGGATATGGTCCTTTTGAAGTGTTGGAGAAGGTAGGAGATACTATCCATAGACACAATCTATCCATATATACATGCATTTACTCAATAGTAAATGTGGAAAATTTGAAACTCTTTGAATTGTCCATGTTGGAACAAGAACCTAAGAAGGTATTACCTTTTGTAGAGTACTTAGCACCAAAGGATTAGGTAGAGTTAACAAAACATACAATTTTGCAGAAGAAATTCAGAACAACTAGACAAGGACAATATGAACTCTGGAAATTTGGTTTGAAACGACAATTTCCAAAGAAAGCTAAACAATACTTCGAGAGAAGGTAGAGGAAAAATTTACTCACCTCATTTAGTAAAAGCTCTTGGGGACCAAAAGCCTTAAAAAATGGGGAGGTATGATACGAAATGGATCAATATATAAATTTTCATATATTTTGGTTCTTTATGGGAGCGAATATTGGATGAATCGACTTGTAGGGCCCATTTTAGGGGTAGGTCTTGCTTTGAATATTAGCGGTCTAGAACCTTTTTGGGTCCATTTGAGAGATTAAACAATTTTTTGGGGGGTAAAAAGTTACAAATGTTTCTCTTAGCCTCTCATTACTATTCTACACAAAAATATCTTTACTATGATACAAATATCACCTCAATCGCAATTCATATGAGGAAGTTATGTCTCCCACAAGTTGACCTACCATATTAGCTACCATGTTACCAATTGGATTCCACGTCAATTTTCATCACTCATGCATGTTACCAATAGGATTCCACATCAATTTTCAGAACAACCAGACGAGGACAATATGAACTATGGAAATTTGTTTTGGAAGGACAACTTCCAAAGAAAACTAAACGGTACTTCGAGAGAAGCTAGAGGAAAAATTTACTCACCTCATTTAGTAAAAGCTCTTGGGGACCAAAAGACTTCAAAAATGGGGAGGTATGATATGAAATGGATCAATATATAAATTTTCATATATTTTGGTGCTTTATGGGCGCAAAGATTGGATGAACCAACTTGTAGGGCCCATTTTAGGGGTAGGTCTTACTTTGAATATTAGGGGTGTGTAATATTTTGAGGGCCATTTGAGAGATTAAATAATGTTTTTTGGGGTAATAAATTACAAAAGTTTGTCTTATCCTATCATTACTATTCTAAACTACAATATCTTTCTGATGATACAAATATCACCTCAATTGCAGTTCGTATGAGGAAGTTATGTCTTCCGCAAGTTGACCTACCATATTAACCACCATGTTACCAAGTGGATTCCACGTCAATTTTCATCACTCACACATTTTACCAAGAGGATTCCACACCAATTTTCATACAACCAGACAAGGACAATATGAACTAGAAATTTGGTTTGAAAGGACAACTTCCAAATAAATCTAAACAGTACTTCGGAAGAAGGTAGAGGAAATATTTACTCACCTAATTTAGTAAAAGCTCTTGGGGATCGAAATCCTTAAAAGTGGGGAGGTATGATACAAAATGGATCAATATATAAATCTTCATATATTTTGGTGCTTTATGGGCACAAATTTTGGATGAATCAACTTGTAGGGCCCATTTTAGGGGTAGGTCTTACTTTGAATATTAGGATTCTAGAACCTTTTGAGGTCCATTTGAGAGATTAAACAATTTTTTTGGGGATAAAAAGTTACAAATTTTTCTCTTAGCCTCACATTGTTATTCTAAACTACAATATCTTTCCGATGATACACATATCACCTCAATCATAGTTCATATGAGGAAGTTATGTCTCCCGCAAGTTGACCTACAATATTAACCACCATGTTACCAAGTGGATTCCACGTCAATTTTCATCACTCAAACATGTTACCAAGAGGATTCAATGTCAATTTTGAGAACAACTAGACAAGGACAATATGAACTCTGTAAATTTGGTTTGAAAGGACAAATTCCAAAGAAAGCTAAACAATACTTCGGGAGAAGGTAAAGGAAAAATTTACTCACCTCATTTAGTAAAATCTCTTGGGAACCAAAAGCCTTAAAAAATGGGGAGGTATGATACAAAATGTACCGATACATAAATTTTCATATATTTTGGTGCTTAATGGGTGCAAATATTGGATAAATCGACTTGTAGGGCCCATTTTAAGGGTAGTTCTTATTTTGAATATTAGGGGTATAGAACCTTTTGAGGTCCATTTGAGAGATTAAACAATGTTTTTTGGGGTAAATGTCACAAATGTTTCTCTTAGCCTCTTATTACTATTCTACACTACAATATCTTTCTGATGATACAAATATCACTTCAACTGCAATTCATATGAGGAAGTTATGTTTCCCGCAAGTTGACCTAACATATTAACCACCATGTTATCAAGTAGATTCCACGTCAATTTTCATCACTCACACATGTATAACTAGTAATGTGTCGAATTTCAAGAACATTCTAGAGGGTCCAAAACTCTAACCATAATCGAGACTTAAGGCATCCAAAAACCCTAAAATTAACCCTATATGGCTATCATGACATTTTTAAATATTGATCCATTAGTAGAAGAAGGGGTTCTATTATTATGGTATTATTGTAATGTTCCATATCTAAGCAAGAGTCAAGGGTGGGTATTAGAGAATAACATAGGAAGTAGAAAATATCATAGGAGCAATACAAGCCACAATATCATATATAACTCCATAGAGAGCACCACTTTATTTGTATTTTCATTGCATATTGGAGAAGAAAAGAGCAAGGCATAGTCCTCACTTATGGCTAGGTTTTTCTCCATTATGGGTTTCACCATGATATATCTTGTTTTATTTGTGTGGATGTGTTATTTTTCTCTATCTATTTTCCTTTCAATTCCCTTTTTTTAGTATTCTGTGAGATTGAGCTATACATAATGCATCTCAAATATTCATTAGGCATTGTATAACTAAGAATTTGCATAAAGTTGTAAGATTTTTTATGACAAATCATTCTAGCGTGTTAATCCGTAAATGTTGGCACACTAACCCCTATATTGTTTAGCATTACATATTATTTTTATCCTCTTTGGTATATTAGTGTGTGGGCAATATGGAAGATGGCCTTATTGGCATTGATGTCAATATATAAGATGATGGAGATTTGGCGAACTAATGATTGTGGACAGACACATCCTAGTGATGATCATTGATGGCAAAATAAGATGAGAGGCATGTCCTTGTTGACAGAACCATGGACGAGGCTGAAAGCTCTGTCAGAGAAAGTGGTGAAACTAGGAGACACTCTCTGAAAGAGGGTTGTTTGCAATAATAATGCTACGCTTCCATTCCCTTCGGTAGAACTACCAGAAAAGGTCAGGCTATCAGTTGATGGTGTATTGTCAGTTGTGGGTGATGAGCACAAAGAACACATTGTAGTTTGGGTGGATGATAAGAAGCAAGTTAGTGCATATGCAATGAACTTGCAACAGAATGATAATGATGCAAAACAAGAAAATGAATATGCTGAACATAACCATCGAGAGGATGCAAAACATGAAAAGAAGCCAAGATAGCATGATATTGATAAAGATGAAGACAGTGGAAAAAGGAAAAAACGTAAAATGGAAGTAATATGGTGAGGGTGACACAATGTACCATGATCTCTATGAGGAATATGGGCAGAGAGATCAAGAAAATGACTCCCAACCAGGCCAAAACACATCTGCAGCAACGCAAATAGAAGAAATGAAAAAAAGGATTAATGAACTAGAAGAAGAGGCAGCTGCCATCAAAGAAATGCAAGCTAAAGTTGAGAAAGATATGGGTGTACAGGGCGATGTCCTCCATCATCTAAACCCTACGTCTGCTGCCCACAAAGTCCATTAATATCAACATATTACAGAGTCAGCTTTCACTGTTATTTTCTGCAAATGGAAGTGAACATGGACATCGACGTCCCGCCCAGAAAACGTTTTGAAATCATTGGGGGCAATCCTATAGTCGTCTGGACATTTCCAGAGATGGCTGATCTCAAATCAAACTGCACCCTATGCCAAATGCCCAACAGGTTTCTCTGTGGATTATGCCAAGCGAATGAGCCTGTTAGGGGAAAGTGCGGTCCCATGAAGGGAAAGAATTGCGTCCATGTCTTTCATAAGCATTTCCTTGGCAAGAGAGAGAATCTGTATGGTAGAGGGAAGTAATAAAGATTGGATCGCTCACAGGAAAAGGCAGAGACAATTCACGCTAAAGCATCCCAACATAGTGCAGCTGTACGAAGTGATTTCGGACGAAAACGACATATATATTGTGATGGAGTATGTGAAAGGAGGAGACCTAGTGATGAAGATAACAGAGGAAGAAACTAAGCCGGACGAGGACACAAAGAGGAAGTATTTCCAGCAGCTGATAAGCGCCCTGGAATTCTATCACAGCAAAAGGATAAATCTGGGTTAGACAACATTCAAAGCCTATTCCGAAACCATGGAAGTCTCTCGGAATTCACTCCACAAAAATGCGCAATTGGTGGGAAGAAATCACATGGTGGAGAATCAGCAGCCGTTGGATTATCAAATCTAACGGTTGTGATTTGTTTTGTTTGGGATTTAATCCCACATTGACAGTGAAATGAAGTTTTATGGGTTTATATACCCCAACCTTTCACATGTATACCAATGCATAGTGGAAAGGTATGGTGGGGCTTTGGGTGTTTGGACTCCACCAGAAAATCACTATCTCGGAGCCCACGATGATGTTTCAAAACCCCACCTTTTGTTACATGTGGAAAATTCCATCATTTATCTTCGTGGCATCATTGACGAGGATAACGACGTGGCAGGGAGGTGTTGCGAACATGGTAGACCGTGAAGCTGAGATGGTAGAAGACGTGGCGTCGATGTGTCTAAGGAGTGATCAGACGTGGCTAAAGCATTTGTGAATATGAAGGTTACCGTGAAGCTGAGATGGTAGAAGACGTGGCTTAGGAGTCATCAGACATGGCTAACGCATTTGTGAACATGAAGGTTAAATGCAAATTTGTAATACACATGGTAAATTCCATCATTGACGAAGATGACGAGGATAACGACGTGGCAGGGAGGTGTTGCGAACATGGTAGACCGTGAAGCTGAGATGGTAGAAGACGTGGCGTCGATGTATCTAAGGAGTGATCTGTGTCTAAGTAGTGATCAGACGTGGCTAAAGCATTTGTGAATATGAAGGTTACCGTGAAGCTGAGATGGTAGAAGACGTGGCTTAGGAGTCATCAGACATGGCTAACGCATTTGTGAACATGAAGGTTAAACGCAAATTTGTAATACACATGGTAAATTCCATCATTGACGAAGATAACGACGTGGCAGAGAGGTGTTGCGAACATGGAAGGTCGTGAAGCTAAGATGGTAGAAGACGTGGCGTCGATGTGGCTTAAAAGTCATCAGACGTGGCTAAAGCATTTGTGAACATGAAGGTTACCGTGAAGCTGAGATGGTAGAAGACGTTGCGTCGATGTGGCTTAGGAGTCATTAGACGTGGCTAAAGCATTTGTGAACATGAAGGTTAAATGCAAATTCCTAAAACATAAAGTTTTAATTAATTAAATAAAAATGTGTTTAGTTTTAATAATAAAAATGATTTTAATATAAAGTCATGTTACACGTGGCAAATTCCATCATTTACGAGGATAACGACGTGGCAAGGAGGTGTTGCGAAAATGGCAGGACATGAAGCTGAGATGGTAGAAGATGTGGCATTGATGTGGCTTAGGAGTCATCAGACGTGGCTAAAGCATTTGTGAACATGGAGGTTAAATGCAAATTCATAAAACATAAAGTTTTAATTAATTAAATAAAAATGTGTTTAGTTTTAATAATAAAAATGATTTTAATATAAAGTCATTTTTTTAAAGGGTTGATTAGAACAATAATATATATAGTTATATATTAAAAATTAAAAAATGATTTTTATTGTAATATCATTTTTTTTTTAGGGGTATTGTTTTGAAAAGGTATGTTGTTCCAAAAATACACATGGCCTTTGGAGAAGTATATATTTCGAAAACAAACGTCATTTGAGTGTATCTCCGTGGATAATAAATAATATCTTGGTGGATATTCTACCAATAATATGGACCTTGTGTTCATACAAACAGATTGGTGTCTGTAATCAGGTTGGAGCCTGAATGAGGATTGGATTCCTCTCTACATGCTGGGTCATGTATACAAGCTGGGTCTAGATAATTCATGCTATGTGATGTAAAATTTTATTTTAAAATATATTTGACGTATTCATATGTGTTTGTTATTTCATATATATATAATTGGTAAATGTGATGACTCATTAAATGTCATTTGTGTTTTGGCAAGAGATTTTAAAGTTTTAAAGAGACACTAATTCACCCCCCCCTCTGAGTGTTTGAGACCTGTTCTACAATTGGTATCACAGCCGGTTGTCTTTGAACAACTCACTGCTGGAAGGCTGATCCAAAAGAAAAACAGGTGCATTTTTAGAGCCAAGCACCTAATCCAAAGATAGGTGCCAGAATCAGCATTTTAAAAATGGCTAGAAACATAGATGATAAAATCCCCTTGTTTAATGGAGATGACTATGCGAATTGGAGGGATGCCATGAAGGTTCAGTTGAAGTCCAAAGGAGCAGATGTGTGAGATGCAGTAGCAAGCAAGAAATGGTACTTGAAGAACAAAACCAAAATTTCAAAAGATGATCAGAGATTCAATTCTATTGTCTTGCAAACCATTAAAAAAGGTTTATCAAATGATGTTAAGATGGGACTAGGACATTACACCTCTTCCAGGAAACTACGGCTAAAGATTGAAGATACATATCAAGCCAAGTATCAAATTCCAAAAGAAGATACAAGTCAAAAATTTCATGAAGAAGTGAGTGAAGAAATGTTGAGCAGTGAAGAGAACAATCCTTCATCTGTCTCATCACAAAACTCAGAAAACATTGGGTTAGATGAACTTTTGAATTACAGCTGTTATGATGATGAAGTTTTCTGTAATGAAAAAGAACAAGACCTATTAATTCTAAAAAATAAAAACCTGATTACTAAGAATGAGGACTTGAGAAAACTGAAAGAAGACTTCATTACTGCAGTAGAAGATACTAAGAAGAAACTAAGCTTTTATCCTATGAAAGCTTTTGATGAAATTGAAAACAAATTCATGACCACTCTAGATGAAATTGACAACCTTCAAAAGATAAATTTGCTATTACAACAATTAATAGATGAAGGAGAGAAGAACATAAATGGACAAAAAGTCCAACTGAAAGAAAGGGATTTAATAAATGCAAGAGAATAGGTTTATAAACTAAAACTACAAGTTGAAGAAGCCAAAAAGGTAGAAGAAGACCTAAAACTCCAACTAAATAGAAAGGAAGATCTATGTCAGAAGCTTATGCTTGAAACAAAAAAGAGAAAAACTGAAGAAGAGTCTGCATGTCTCACAGATGATGAGATGAAAAGGATCAAATGAAACAATCATCCAGTTGACGCTGAAGAAGAGGTTAGAAGATTAAAAGCTAAAATTTTGGATCTAACAAGAAGATATGAAGCAGCTGAAGCAATAAATCTTGATCAAAATATCCAACTTGAAAACAAAGAGTTGGATTTGAAGACCGTCCTCTCTGAATTCAAAACTCGATTAGAAGATAAACTTGAAGAAATTAATACAGTAAAGGATGAAGTTAATTACCTGCAAGGAAAATTAACAAATGTGGAATCCATGGAAGATAATCAAGACTCTGAGAATGTTCTTTCCAACTTAGAAGGACAGCTAAGAGAGAAAGAAAATGAAAAGAAAGTCTTGAAGTATCAAATAGTCAATCCAACAAAACAAATTGGAGCTGGCGAAAAGATAGTTTCTGAACAAAACATCCAGTTGGGAATGAAGCCTGAAAACTTTAAGTGGCAAGAAAATCTGCAGAAACAACTGAAGAATCAGGAAGAAGAGATCAAGGGTATAAAGACTAAAGTTGATGATCTTACTAAAGAAATTCAAATACTAAAGGATTGTGGCAAGCCAAAAACCTATGTTGAAGAACTTAAAGGGACAAGTTGAATAATTTCAAATCTGAAGATTCAAATTGAAGAAGCCAAAAGATTTGAAGAAGTTATGAAAACTCGGTTAAATAATAAGGAAAATTTATGTCAAAAACTAAATCTTGAATTGAAAAAAGTCAGGAGTGAGGAAGCCTTCTACATGTCTCACAGGATGTGAGATAAAGAAAAGTTACTATGGAACTCTTAAAGATACATTCACAAGAAGTGAAGGAAGGAACGCGATAGATTACCTTCAATCCAAACATATTTCTCCATGCAAAGGAAATGAGAAGAGAAATATATATAATAGCTCAACCATTTTAGATGAAATTTGGAGTAAGCAAATACCAGTCCATGACAGAATTGGTCTTGGATACAAAAGGGATAAAGAAGTTGAGAAAGGGACTCCCATGTCCAAGTTTGAGGAAGGTTTTTCTTCTTCAAAAAGACAGAGTGCAATCACAAATCAGATACAAGATCAAAATTATGCCATGAGAAGGAATTATGGAAAACAAAGGCTAAATCATGAAGCACATCAAGAAGGAAGCTCATCATATCATACTAACACTTGGTATGGTAACATATTCAATGGCTACTACTCTACTTGTCACAAATATGGACACAATGCAATGGAATGTAAAAATCATGAAAATAAGGGCTCCATTGAGAAAATAAGGTGTAGGAGATGTAATTTTGTTGGACACACTGTTAAATTCTGCCATACTATAAGGTGCCATCAATGTGATGGATTTGGTCATAAAACTCAAACGTGTAGGAAGACGAGAAGTCAACCCAAGCATGAAAATGATGCTGTAAGAAACCAAGACAAAATTGTAAGGACTAAGAGATGATATGTGCTCCAAACACCCAAAAGAGAAAATTTAAGAAAGTCTGGAGACTAAAAGGAGGAGCTCTTAATCCTCATGTCAAAACAAATGATACTTGTGGAAAGGAAACCCTAGAAGAAAACATTCAATCTATAAATGATGACTGTACCGTTGATGAAGAAAATCCATGTAATGAAGAGGACTTGGAGATGACATTTTTACTTTGTTAGAAAGCAATTGTTGGATATGAGTCCAAATAAAAACTGTCAAAACCAAGTTGCATCAGTTCAGGGTTGACAATGGGCCAAGAGAAAGTTTATTTTAAAACTTTATTGTAAATTTACAGAACTACTATACTGTTGAACTAGATTTGGAAAGCTTTAATCTGTAGTCTGCAGATAAAAAGACAGTAAATCAGGACAAATAACAATTGATCTTTTGATAGTACTTTTTGTAAACTCCATGAAGGTAAAGAGCTATAACTATGCAATCAACCATACCTATGTGAGATAAATAGCATTTTTATCTATGTTAAGCTGTGCAAAATTAGCTTATGAGCTATAACTATGCAATCAACCATACCAGTGTGAGATAAATAACATTTTTAACTATATTAAGCTGTGCAAAATCAGCGTATGGAGCATCACAACTTCTAAAAACTGATTTTATTATCTCTATTTTTTGCAAAGAATGTGTAATAGTCTTCAAGCTTCAACATTAGCCTATGTTGTTGATACTGACATATAGAAACATGCTTACTGAAGCTTACGAAACTACTCTGCCTTTCTAAGCATAGTCAATGACATAATGAAAGGAATATAAGGCATAGCAATAAATATTTAAGTATATTTTTCCAATGGCTTGTTTCACAATAAGACTTGCTTTTCATGCACAAAATGCAAAGATGAAAGAAGCGTCGTAGCTATTAACAGTTCAGTAAATAAAATCTTTTTTCAGTTGGTTTCAGAGAAAGTACATAGTCAGGGGGAGCTGATTATATATATATTTTTTCCACTTATGTGAAAAAATAAAAGAAACAGTGATTAAAGTCAGGGGATTCATTCAACCCTTTGCCCTTGATGTCGAAGGGGGGAAAATAAAAAGTATTTCCCTCAATGCCAAAGAGGGAGATTGTTGGCAATATGGAAAATGGCGTTATTGGCATTGATGTCAATATGGAGATTTGGTGAATTAATGATTGTGGACAGACACATCCTAGTGATGATCATTGATGGAAAAATAAGATGAGAGGCATGTCCTTGTTGACAGAACCATGGATGAGGCTGAAAGCTCTGTCAGAGCAAGTGGTGAAACTAGGAGACACTCTCTGAAAGAGGGGTGTTTGCGATAATAATGTTATGCTTCCATTCCCTTCGGTAGAACTACCAGAAAAGGTCAGGCTATCAGTTGATGGTGTATTTTCAGCTGTGGTTGATGAGCGCAAAGAACAGGTTGCAGTTTGGGTGGATGATAAGAAGAAAGTTAGTGCATATGCAATGAGCTTGCAACAGAATGATAATGATGCAAAACAAGCAAATGAATATGTTGAACATAACCATCGAGATGAATATGCTGAACATAACCATCGAGAGGATGCAAAACATGAAAAGAAACCAAGATTGCATGATATTGATAAAGATGAAGACAGTGGAAAAAGGAAAAAACGCAAAATGGAAGCAATATGGTGAGGGTGACACAATGGACCATGATCTCTATGAGGAATATGGGCAGAGAGATCAAGAAAATGACTCCCAACCAGGCCAAAACACATCTGCAGCAACGCAAATAGAACAAATGATAAAAAAGGATTAATGAACTAGAAGAAGAGGAAGCTTCCATCAAAGAAATGCAAGGTAAAGTTGAGAAAGATATGGGTGTATAAGGCGATGTCCTCCACCATCTAAACCCTGCGTCTACTGCCAACAAAGTCCTTTAATATCAACATATTACAGAGCCGGCTTTCACAGTTATTTTTTGCGAATGGAAGTGAACATGGACATCGACGCCCCACCCAGAAAACGTTTTGAAATCATTGGGGGAAATCCCATAGTCGTCTGGACATTTTCAGAGATGGCTGATCTCAAATCAAACTGCACCCTTTGCCAAATGCCCAACAGGTTTCTCTGCGGATTATGCCAAGCGAATGAGCCTGCTAGGGGAAAGTGTTGTCCCATGAAGGGAAAGAATTGCGTCCATGTCTTTCATAAGAATTGCCTTGACAAGAGAGACAATTCGTATGGTAGAGGGAAGTAATAAAGATTGGATCGCTCACAGGAAAAGGCAGAAACAATTCACGCTGAAGCTTCCCAACATAGTGCAGTTGTACGAAGTGATTTTGGACGAAAACAACATATATATTATGATGGAGTATGTGAAAGGACGAGACCTTGTGACCAAGATAACAGAGGAAGAAACTAAGTCGGACGAGGACACAAAGAGGAAGTATTTCCAGTAGCTGATAAGCGTTGAGGAATTCTGTCACAGCAAAAGGATAAATCTGGGTTAGACAGCGTTCAAAGCCGATTCCGAAACCATGGATGTCTCTCGGAATTCAGTGCACAAAAATGCGCAACTGGTAGGAAGAAATCACATGGTGGAGAATCAGCAGCCGTTGGATTATCAAATCAACGGTTGTAATTTGTTTTGTTTGGTATTTAGTCCCACATTGACAGTGAAATGATGTTTTATGGGTTTATATACCCCAACATTTCACATAAAAATTGATGTTTAGTGCAAAGGTATGGTGGGGATTGCACGAGAAAATCACCAACACGAAGCCCAAGATTTGGGGTTTTTAGAAGATCACCAGCTCGAAGCCCAGGACGACCGTATTAGGCTCCTTGGGGTTTTTAGAAGATCACCAGCTCGAAGCCCAGGACGACCTTAAGGACGACCTTATTAGGCTCCTTGGGTTTGAAGCCTAGGACGACCTATTAGGCTCCTTGTCTTTTTTAACACAGGACGGCCTTATTAGGCTCCTTGGGTTCGAAGCCCAGTAACACGTGGAAAATTCCTGTTTTTTTTAACACATGGAAAATTCCATCATTGACGAGGATAACTCACCAGCTCGAAGCCAGGACGACCTATTACGCTCCCTATTTTTTTTAACACGTGGAAAATTCCATCATTGACAAGGATAACGACGTGGTAGGGAGGTGTTGCGAACATGGCAGACCATGAAGCTAAGATGGTAGAAGACGTGGCGTCAATGTGGCTTAGGAGTCATCAGACATGGCTAAAGTATTTGTGAACATGAAGGTTAAATGCAAATTCGTAAACATAAAGTTTTAATTAATTAAATAAAAATGTGTTTAGTTTTAATAATAAAAATTATTTTAATATAAAGTCATGTTACACATGGCAAATTCCATCATTGACGAGGATAACAATGTGGCAGGGAGGTGTTGCGAACATGGCAGACCATGAAGCTAAGATGGTAGAAGACGTGACATTGATGTGGCTTAGGAGTCATCAAACGTGGCTAAAGCATTTGTGAACTGTTCTCTTTTTTTTTACACGTGGAAAATTCCATCATTGACGAGGATAACGACGTGGCAACATTTTTTTACACGTGGAAAATTCCATCATTGACGAGGATAACAACGTGGCAGAGAGGTGTTGCAAACATGGCAGACCATGAAGCTGAGATGGTAGAAGACGTGGCGTCAATGTGGCTTAGGAGTCATCAGACATGGCTAAAGCATTTGTGAACATGAAGGTTAAATGCAAATTCGTAAAACATAAAGTTTTAATTAATTAAATAAAAATGTGTTTAGTTTTAATAATAAAAATGATTTTAATATAAAGTCATGTTACACATGGCAAATTACATCATTGACGAGGATAACAATGTGGCAGGGAGGTGTTGCGAAAATGGCAGACCATGAAGCTAAGATGGTAGAAGACGTGACGTTGATGTGGCTTAGGAGTCATCAAACGTGGCTAAAGCATTTGTGAACTGAAGGTTAAATGCAAATTCGTAAAACATAAAGTTTTAATTAATTAAATAAAAATGTGTTTAGTTTTAATAATAAAAATGATTTTAATATAAAGTCATTGTTTTAAAGGGTTAATTAAAACGATAATATATATAGTTATATATTAAAAAATAAAAAATGATTTTTATTGTAATATCATTTTTTTGGAGGTGTATTGTTTTGAAAAGGTGTGTTGTTTCAAAAATACACATGGCCTTTGGAGAAGTATATATTTCGAAAACAAACATCATTTGACTGTATCTAGGTGGATAATAAATAATATCTTAGTGGATATTCTACCATTAATATGGACTTTGTGTTCATACAAACAAATTGGTGTCTGTAATCAGGTTGGAGCTTGAATGAGGATTGGATTCGTCTCTACATGTTGGGTCATGTATACAAGTTGGGTCTTATAAGAAAGATGGGTCTTGTAAGAGAGCTGGGTCTCTCAATCTAGCTGGGTCTAGATAATTCATGCTATGTGATGTAAATTTTTATTTAAAAATATATTTGACGTATTCATATGTGTTTGTTATTTCGTATATATATAATTGGCAAATGTGATGACTCATTAAATGTCAGTTGTGTTTTGGCAAGAGATTTTAAAGTTTTAAAGAGACACTAATTCACCCCCCCTCTCAATGTTTGAGACCTATTCTACATAGTGGTAATTGTAATTAGTATTATTATATTAGTAATGTCATCTTAGGTCCATTAATTATAAATGTACCTCTTTGTCTCCTATATATATAGAAAGGAGACCCTTTCATTTGAATCATCTCATCCTGTCGTGTCTTATGTACTTAGTACATTGTATAAGGATGTTTCCCCATCGAAGATGATACTAATCATCTATGTTCTTCATTATTAAGGCATGGAATATTCTTTTTGGTATCTTTATTATATTTTCATGCTCTTTTGGGGAGTTTGTAGCTTAAAATTTGATATCAACCTTGGATGCTTCCAAAACAAGACATCTTGGAATATTCACTATAAAAAAATTTCTAAAAATTCTCAGACAGTGAAACTTGGAACCCATATAGAAAATAGGTCTAACCATTTGTGGTAAAATTTGTAAATCCTGACTCAAATATGAAAAATTGGACACTTGGCAGGTTGTACACTCTTGCTCTTCTGAAAATGCCAAAAATAACAAGTGTTGAGAAAATTATCTCATCTTTTTTTGGCACATTCAAATTGAACTCAGCCTAAGTCATTGGAAAAATAACATATCAAGATACTACAAGCCAATATTTCATAGTCAGAGTGGTCAAAATTTCAGTTTTACCTTAGTTGAAAGGTTGGCCAACAAATTAGTCTTCAAATCATGGTTGGAAAAATATACGCATTTTAATTTTGAATATCTTTTAGTAGAAGGATCTATTTATGGAGAACCAAAGGTATGATATCTATTTATATTGTTCAAAATGACACCAAAATGTATTGGAAAAATTCATACTCCAATCAAACCACTAAAGGATTCGTCCTTGACCTATGAGGAAAGTGAAGACATATCTTTTAGGGAATTCAAGTTTAAAGATATGATTAAAGAGACTGTAAAAAGGGTTGATTTGGTTCACTTGGAAAATAAAATGGCTATAAAGAGGATCTATTAAATCTGACCAATGAGATGGATAGTTATAAAGAATATATTCAATATTTGAAGGTATTGCTAAATGAGATAAGACTTAAACTTCCTACAGATTATTCCACTTCAGAAGAAGATAAGGAGGAAAATGAGGACTTATTCCAATCACGTATTGACAAAATTGAAAAACAGTTAGAGAATAAGAGGTTCGAGTCCCCAAAATATGATCATTATAGGTTCAACTCAGGTCCAAGGAACTACTTTATTCCTAATATTGACATGAAAAAGTTTGATGGAAATGATCCAATAACATGTATATTCTAGATGGAGCAATTATTTGTTCTACACTGAATGCCAACTTTGCAAAAGGTAACTATTGCATCATTATATTTAGAGCCTGAACACTTCGTATGGTACCAATGGCTTTGTGACCCTAAAAAGGAATCTATTATCTCTTGGTCTATATTCACAGAAGAATTGATTGCACATTATGGTGATATTAATAGGAATACTTTGTTTAGTCAGTTGATAAATATCAAGGAAAAAGGTCCAGTTATAGAGCATATAAACCAGTTTCAGAAGTTAGTGAAGAATATTTCAGAAGATAATTTGTTGGATCTCTTTATGGGCACTTTAAAGGACAATATTCAACATGAGAAACATATCCTAGAACCTAAATCATTGGATAATGTTTTTAGTTTGGAAAGGAAAATTGAAAGTAAAAATATGGTAATGACTAGTAGAAGGACCACCTACAACACATATAGAAGAATAATGTTCCTTATTCTAACCCACCTCAAAGGTTGATACCCCAACAATTGGATGAAATAAGAGAAAAATGTCTATGCTTTAATTGTGACAGCGAGTACATTAAGGAACATAAGTGTGGCGAGAAGAAATTATCCTACATAGATTGTGAAGAGAAGTAAGGGCCATAAGTGTGGTGAGAATAAATTATTCTACATAGATTGTGAAGAGGAAGAAGAAAAATCACAAGAACCATCTCAAGAAAAATAAATAGAAGAGATAACTCCCACCATATCTTTCCATGCATTCACTAGAATTAATACTCCCCAAACTCTCAAGATCGAAGGATATATCAGAAAGATAAAGGTAACATTGTTTATTGATTATGGTAGTGCTCATAATCTCATTCATTGTAAACTAGACAAATCTCTCAATTGCTTTGTATATCTAGCACCTAAGTTTCAAGTAATGATTGCAAATGGAGGAACTATCGATTGCTCATGGAAATGCCATAATATCAATCTTACTACGGTGTAATATGTATTGAATAGTACAATGATTACAATCCCAATGGGCGGAATTAACGTTGCATTAAGGGTTCATTCTTTCATTTTTTGGAAATCCATAATTCTCAACAATCCTTCAACTATAGGCAATGATGTTTTATTTTTTATAATAAACAGACCAATTTTGAGGGGAAACTTCACATTTGACAATTTATTGAAAGCACCAAAATGTTCCTCTTCTGAAAATAACCTTTGTCTGATGAATTCTAAGGAAACAAATATCGGTGTCAAGAAGGCTGGTAACTTATATGGTGCCCTAGTGAAACCATATACTCAGATAACAATTAATTCTTTGTACAAAAACCAGTCACCTGATCGAATTTCTAGTGTAGGATGAAGCATACTCCTCATATCTTCTAATACTCTGGGAAACTTAGTGTCAAAAATAATTTTGTACAACCTCTGATACGATCCTATTAACAAATTCAAACATATTAATATGCTTAGGAAGATCAAGAGAAACAATTGTGCCAAGAAACTGTAACTCCGATACATTTGAGCACAAAAACATATTCAACAAATAGCATTGATATCTGAAATATCTCAAGATGTGGAAGTTCATCAACTGAGTGTGACTTGCTTCATCCAAGAACTCTTTAAAATTAAAGAAACAAAATGGACTTGACTCTGACTCAAGTGAACTAATTCGAAAAATAAAACCTAACACAACTTCACTTACTGACTTATCATCATCACAACCTAGGACTTGACTTAACAAAGATAAGACCAAAAGAACATCCTCTTGAAAACATTAATGTTCAAAGGTAAAGTAACATTTTCATGTGATTGACTAGCTTTCAGGACTTGTGACAACAAACTCTTTTTATCTTCAGGTTTGTATTCTCTATACAATTTAATCAAGATTTATTCATTGAAGGACTCAAGGTTTCTAAGAAAATTTCCAGGTACACCCAAGACTGCATGAACAGTTTTTGCATTGACTCGACATACGATTTTGGTTGTACCATTATTCATAATTACTCTTTCCGTTAACGTATAATTATTAGCGCACCATTCAACAAATTTGATAAAATACATGGTTTGTTCAATGGAAAAGTAGTACAAAAAGGAACTATAGACATTCAATACATCTATTCCCTGTGACTTGAGTTCCAATATTCATTCTTTAGACCAAGTGTAACAAATATAAAATACAATATTAATTAGACTATTAGGTTACTAGTGAAAGGGTGTAACCCTTCACTATGTTGGCTCAAGCCATTTAAAAGGAGAGCTTATTGTACATTTTATCCATCATCCAATATATTATTATTATTCATATTCATTATTACAATGATAGTCGGATTCGACTAACAAACAACCAGATTTGGTTGCTCCATTTGGTATCAAAGCGGATTCGCTCCTGCACTCTGAGCTCGGACTCGGCTCATCAACTCCTACTTGAGCTCGGACTCGCCTCATCAATCACTGATTTCTTCCGCTGCTCCATTTCACCACTTATCACTTCATCCCAAGTGCTGTAAAAAATAAAAAATAAAAAAAAACCATAAAACCAAAAAATAAAAAAGTTCTCCTCTATGCACTCTTCTCGCGTTGCTCCATCTTCCAACCCATCTTATTCCCCACTTCCATCGTCGCTCATCTCTCTACTTCTCCCACATCCCCCACTGCTCCAATATTCCATCCACTAGCCACCACCCACGCCTCCTCTCACGCAGCACTCCTGCGCTTTCTACCTGCCGCACTGCACTCCGGCGTTGTCCCTTAATCTCCTCGTCCATTTGAGCTCCACTCTCCCTCTTCATGCTTCCCTTTTGTCTGCTTTTCCTCCTTCTCACTCCTGCCGCATATTCTCCCCACGCGCAACTGCTCCACATTGCTTCCCACTTCCACCTATGTCCTCCAACCGCCATCGTCTCCATTGCTTGCGCACTCCACCACCGATCCGCTCCTCCCCACCACCCGACTTCCTCTGCTTTCTTGCGCCGTCCTTCCCTCTGCGTGTCCTCCTCTCCACGGTTTTATTCCCACCTCCCCGCGTCATTTCTCCTCTCCTTCCACCGTGGTCGTTTCCACTTCGACAACCTGCAAAAACAAAAAAATTAAATATTATAATATGATATTTAAATATAATATTTATTTCAAAATATTATAATATAAAATATTTATAATATTCAATTTTGCTTTATTATATTTAAAACAAAATAATAAAATAAAACTTGTATTATTTAATAATTAATAAAATAATTAATTATAATTCCTTTAAACATCAAC
>LPNX010017012.1:308012-332823 GCA_001517045.1 Pseudotsuga menziesii
TTGACATCCTGAACGAAAAAAAAAAAGATGTGGATGACAAAATGAGTACCATAACGTAAAACATAAACAACTTAACACAAAACATGAGCACCATGGCACATAACCATAATACATTAATTGAGATGTTACAAAGGATCATACCCAGTCCGGGCCAAGTCAACGGTCCACACATGCTAGATTCCTCATTTCATGTTGCCACCCAGGAAACACTCACAAAGAATCAAGAAGAATTGCAAAAAGAAATAAAGATTAACAATGCGACGCTTAAGCAAGAGATAGAAACACAAGTACTGCTAGATATGGAGGCACGATTAAACAACAAAATAGATGCTATAAGTAAAATAGTAGAGAAAAGAAAAATTAAAAATCACCACCAACAACGAAGCAATTCAGATATGTCACTTTCATCGTCCAGTAGTTTCGAGCCACCATCAAACCATAAGGCAAAAGGAAATCAACTTCGTCTTTACAAAGTGCACCCACCTAAGGAAAAAATAGAGTTGTCGAAATACAATGGGAGGGAAGACCAATGTGTTGCTTGGCTAAACAAATCAAAAGAATACTTCGACATTTACAACATCCAATTTGATGAGGAGAAGGTGAAATATGCATCAATGCATATGGAAGGGTACGCCTTTAATTGTTACTTATGGTGGAAGAGAGATAATTTTACCTACACCTGGAACTTGTTCAAAACTGATTTTTTTAATAGGTTTCAAGGAATCAAAGAAGATGAATTTTTCACTAAACTTACCATACTACAACAAGTAGGAAACGTTGAGGAATTCACTCATCAATGGGAATCCTTATCAACATGAGTAATTAGGTTGTCTAACAAGCAAAGACTCAAAACCTATTTAGGGGGTCTTAAACCACACCTCCAAAAAGAGTTAAAGTTACATGACATACCTAACGTAGAAGTAGCAAGACGTAAAGCAAAAGCAGTAGAACGCAAATTGGAAGGAATAAAAACAAAGGGCGATAGCCATTATCGACAAGAAAAAGAGACACAATGTAGGTATTGTGCAGATACTTGGTCTCACAACCATCAATGCTACAAACCTCATCATACGCCTATGAAATAGAAAATATATCAAAGTCATCTAACGGTTACTCTGATAATAAAAAGAAAAAGAAGAAAAACATATGTCGTTGATGCGGTGATGATTGGACCCCTGGTCATAAATGTAGGAACAATGAGACAATACAGTGCAAAATCATCAATGGAAAGGAAGTGAAAGTCTTTGCACAAGAGACCTCATCCATTTCTACTACCGACACCGAGTCAGAATGAAGAACGTCACTAGGAAAATACTTAAGCTTTGAGGACAAAGCTTCCTTAAAGAGAGTGGCAATGTAACAAATATAAAATACAATATTAATTAGACTATTAGGTTACTAGTGAAAGGGTCTAACCCTTCACTATTAGCTTATTGTACATTTTATCCATCATCCAATATATCATTATTAGTCATATTCATTATTACAATGATAGTCAGATTCGACTAACAGACAACCGGATTCGGTTGCTCCATCGAGAGATGCTTCCTATGGACATAATTGGGTCAAAAATATTTACTTCTCTGTCAACTATAACCTCTTCTTTTTCATATAAAACCCTACAGAGGAAAACAAACCCTTGACTTCGTTCCATGACAAAAATACATGGTGGGAATTCAGGGTTTAGAGCTACCTAGAAGATAGAAGAACTCTTGACATTGAAATTTGGACTAGATTGAAAACAGAAACTGGTACGTTGTCAATGCTATTGTTTGTACACAACGTAAATAAAAATAACTTTTTACTTTTTCCTAATACACTTTAATATAACAAATGGAAGTTGGTTTCAGAGCTATAAACAAGCAGTTTACTCCCAACCACTTTTGATAGCAGGCTTCATCACAAAGCGCCACATGGTAGGAGGTATGGAATCTTCTGCCACCCTTTTTTTAACATCCTTGCAACTTTGGACCTCAGAACATGTAACAACCGTCAATTAATCTCACCTCCAATCTTCGTCATTGATTTAACTTTCACACTTTACTCAATTTTGTTTTATCTCTTGAGTCTTCCCCACTTCAGTTATATTATTGGGTCCCATGTTTGCACGTGTTACCTCCACACTTTTTTTATTTCTTTTCTCCCTTTGGTCCTAGCCGTCAATCATAACATAAGGTCGCATGTTGATGCAAACAAACTCAACGTCCTCTTCCCTGTTTACCAATCCTTTTGTCCCCTAGTCATGACCTTTGATCACATTGAATTTATCTTCTTTTGTTTAGGGAACTACCTATTCTTAGCTTTGTTCACATCTTTTGATTACATGAGTCCCAATGCTAAAGCATTACTTCTCTCACTCCTAATTTCACTTCTCTAGGTCTTTTAACCTTTTTTCTTTTCAGATCTGAGGGGCATGGAAAATAAAATTCTTCCAGAATTTACACCTGCCAACATCTGGCTCCAATGGGGATTTTATCCTCCCTATGAGGTAGCAAAGAACCCATAGACCAAGTTCCTATTTCATTGGACTGTTCCAAAACCTTAATCTATAACATCTTCCAAACTCTAAAAAATTTGCAACCTTACTGAAACCCAAACTGCAAATTGAAAGTTGTATTGAAAATCGACTATTGAAAACCAAACCAAAACTATTGCGTCCTTTGTACAAGCTAGAAATTCAAAATAAAACCAAACTTCTCACTGCTAAAATCAAATCGAGGCTACAAAACAAACTAAAAAGCCTTGTTTGATGTTCAATCTTATTGCACACACTCCTACTCTAACATGTTGGAACAACTGCAAAATCAATTGATAACAAAGATCCAATGCAGCCAATCAAGCAAATGACCACTTGATTGAGGATCACATTCAACTTCTCCAAACACAAATAAGTATTTAGAACCTGACAACTAAATATACAACACAAATTCATACCCACGGTCTATGAATTGTGAAAAGTTATGCTTCTATAATTATTGCAACATACTTGCAAAAGGGTCTTCAAGACCATGAATAATAACTTCTCGTTAATGATAATAAAAAAAGAATTAGGCTTCCTTCATTCCTATTTGTTGGTTGTTGTTATATTTCATTAAAATCAAGATCATTTTTTCAAGGAAATAACATCCATCTGTTTATCTTCCTCCTCGATCCAAAGGCAGCTCCCTTATGAAATTGATTTCATAAAAATCATTCAATAACAGTTCTTGCATTCTGACACAATGGCCAAATTTTTTATAACAAGAAGATTTAACAAAATGGTTAAAAATAGAAAAGAAACATTGGGCATGGAGTCATTAGGTAAATAATATTCAATTTGCAAAAAAATAGATATAAACAATTTTAAACATAGAGGCAAGGTAAACAATATTTCCAGTCACTAAGTTCGTCGTAAAATGGTAGAATAATTAACAAGTAACAACCCATTACATTAGAGCATCAAACTTTAGATGAATTCTAATGTAAATTTAGATGAAAAAAATGTGAGCATTCAATTGCATGCATTTGGAGCACCATAGCTGAATTCCAAACCATTTACTTTCAATCTAATACTAGAGGACAACACATTTAATGGAATATTGAGGTAAATATAACACACACACATGAGAAAATATTACAGACTTTGAAATACCATCACATGCATTTCTGCTTAAGAAAATGTCCAGTCCTTCTGTTCTCTACAAATTATATTGATATAAAAAATTGCAATGTACAATCGTCTTTTTTCTTTGGGATCCAACCCCCAATACATTCATAAAATCAAAATATATACAAGATATCTCCAAGAGCATAAAATTAACAAACTATTTGTTAGAACAAAGCTCTTGTAACTAAATTCCTAACTTCTAGCAACGGTATTTGCATGCTTTTCTCTAGTAACAGATTTGCATAACTTGAAAATTCCATATGGATGCAAGATGAGATATATAGAGAATAAAATTGTCCTTTGGAGACATAACACATGTCCTTCATTGGTTTAGTCTATACTTGGTCTTTCCATACTTCTTTACGATCCTCCATTGCTCCTAATTTGGGATATCATAGTCCATCATTTCTCAGCATTGGCACTTCTAATTCCACATATGAAATGTAAGATACAAGTTGAAAATATCCTTGGATAATTAAGAATTGATCCAATATTTCAAAGCCATTGGTTAAATTTTCAATGATATCCTTCCCAGTAAACCGCTTGGTTAAATCTTCGAATGTGTAGTGATCCATACGATTTTGTACTACAAACTCTGATACTGCTCTTGAGATATTAGTTTTCCACTATCATCCCAAAAAGGAAGGAGACCACTATCAAAGAGTTTCTTAAATGATTTTTTGAAACTTTCAACCTGAAGAACCATTTATTGGAAAAGACATTCTTCCCTGAATCACTTGAATTTCGTTCGTCCATACTAACAATTTCTCTTTGGAATTACATCTTAATTATTTTGTTTGAAATTCCTTCATCAATTTCCATGCTGTGAAATTTTGAAATGGATCTTTTGTTAACTAGATCAGAACTTATAGGTGTTTGATATAAAATTCAATGAAGAGTAGGATCATCATTGTGCAGGATCCCAATGGAGAATTGTAGAAGAGAGAGGAGCAATTGATAAACTTAGATCAATAATTCATGGAAGATTAAAAAAATCACTTATGAGACTAATAATTGAAATAATTAATCATAATCCATTAATTAGTGTATAATTAAGTAATACAATGGTAATACATATAAGAGAATTTGAATACCTAAGATAGGATTTGAATATACCAACCTCGACTGACTACGGAGCTAACTCAGTGTGGGGAAATCACTACTAGAGATCATTGAATGCAACTCTAAATCACTAAAACAGTTCACAACCAGTTAACTGATGAGGGTAGGTGAGCAAATGTTCCCTACTTCCCCTGAATCATGGAAATTGGTGTTAGGATGGTTGAGAGTGATATAACTGATGGGAATCGGAGCATAACTGGACTTAACTGAATATCTATGAGAGTCAACTACTGGAGACTGTTGGTGGAACTTAGAGTGGGTTCCTAAATTATAGGGATTGGTCCCTAGGGCACCTAAAATCATGCAGTCGGGTGCAGTAAGTGGAAGATGTCCCCTAGGTGTGTCCCCATGCACTAGTAGAGTGATGAAGACCTCCTAAGCTAGGAAAACAAACAAGTATACTATGTGTTCAAAGGGAGGATTAATAATAATACCAACACCCCCCTTAATCCTGACTTTGGACAACCTGGGACCTAGAAACTAATACCAAAGGTCAACCATACAATTTAAATGCAAAAAACAATAACTGAGGAAATGGAAAAAACCTCATGGGAACCCCCCCCCCCCCCCCCCCNAATAAGAAGGAAAATCAGGAACAAGATTTCATACTAAGAGAAATTTTATTCTTGAGTAAAACTTGTGAAAATGATTTTGCAATCTACATCTCTGTGGAGAAGTAATGCAGAGTGATGGTTATTGTGTGCACTAGTTTCCTAGGGATGTGCATGTGAAATTTTCCATCTTATTCTAATCCGATGATAGATAGGAGAAGGAATGTTTCCTTTGTATCTTCTTTCTAGACGAAGAGTGGCATGATCCAATTTGTTCTTCAGTGAGAGTAATTGTTGATCAGACCTTACCATCTTGTAGCATCTCTCTAGGAGCTTGTTTCACATCTATGAAAGAAGTAATTTTGCTTGACATAGCGCGCAGATTTATTTTTGAAACTGGGATATTGTTATCCTCATGTCAGATGGATCTCCAGTCATGTTCCCAGCTTCCTCAATAACTTTTTTAGCCCATTTAGTCCTAGTATTTGGAGTAGGGGTTGTATCTGGATATGGATCACTGTGAACTTCATCTTCAATTTCGTAAACTGATTCAACTTTGTCCTTTTCTTCAGATTCTGAATCAGAAACATTAATGGAAACATTATCATATGCAAAAGTTTTAGGTATAATGGTTTTACCTTCCCTTTCAAATATCAGCTGAGATTGCACTGGATCTGAGTATGGTAGAAAGTGTGAGAATTAATATGTCTTGGAGGCATGGTTTGCAACACCTTTCACTATAATATTCCTAGTTGAGATATTTGAGATCTCCACTAAGTCAGGACCAAATACAACTCAGTTTGGTGGACCAATATGTGTCATATGGTATACAAATAACAAATTTGCAGCTAACAAGGGAACATACAATACATTTTTTAACACTCCATGCTTTAACTTGATTGAGTAATAAAATGGTAATACATATAAGATAATTTGAATACCTAAGATAGGATTTGCATCTACCAACCTCGACTGACTACGGAGATAACTCTGTGTGGGAAAATCAATACTAGAGATCACTACTGCAACTCTGAATCACTAAACTAGTTCACAACTAGTTAACTGATGAGTGTAGGTGAGAAAATGTTCCCTACTTCCTGTGAATCATGGAAATCGGTGCTAGGATGGTTGAGAGTGATCTAACTGATGGGAATTAGAGCATAACTGGACTTAACTGAATATCTACGAGAGTCAACTGCTGGATACTGTTGGTGGCACTTAGAGTGGGTTCCTAAATTATAGGGATTGGTCCTTAGGGTACCTAAAATTATGCAGTCAGGTGCAGTAAGTGGAAGATGTCCCCTAGGTGTGTCCTCGTGCACTAGTGGAGTGATGAAGACCTCCTAATATAGGAAAACAAACAAATATACTATGTGGTCAAAGGGAGGATTAATAATAACACCAACACCCCCCTTAATCCTGACATCAAACAACCTGGGACCTGGAAACTAAGACCAAGGTCAACCATACAATCTAAATGCAAAAAAAAATAACTAAGGATATGGAAAAAACCTCATGGGAACCCCCTACCCCCTCAAAATAAGAAGGAAAATCAGGAACAAGCTTTCATACTAAGATAAATTGTATTCTTGAGTAAAAACTTGTGAAAATGTTTCTGCAATCTACATCTCTGTGGAGAAGTAATGTAGAGTGATGGTTCTTTTGTGCACTAGTTTCCTAGGGATGTGCATGTGAACTTTTCCATCTTCTTCTAATCCGATGATAGATAGGAGAAGGAATGTTTCCTTTGTCTTTTCTTTCTAGACGAAGAGTGACATGATCCAATGTGTTCTTCAGTGAGAATAATTGTTGATCAGACCTTACCATCATGTAGCATCTCTCTAGGAGCTTGTTTCACCTCTATGAAAGAAGTAATTTTGTTTAACATAACACACAACTTTCTATTTGAAATTGGAATCTTGTTCTCCTCATGTCAGATGGATCTCCAATCATGTTCCCAGCTTCCTCAATAACCTTTTGAGCCCATTTAGTCCTAGTATTGGGAGTAGGGGTTGGATCTGGATATGGATCACTGTGAACTTCATCTTCAATTTCATAAACTGATTCAACTTTGTCCTTTTCTTCAGATTCTGAATCTGAAACTTTAATGGAAGCATTATCATATGCAAAAGTTTTAGGTAGAATGCTTTTACCTGCCCTTTCAAATATCAGCTGAGATTGCACTGGTTCTGAGTATGGTAGAAAGTGTGAGAATAAATATGCATTGGAGGCATGGTTTGCAACACCTTTCACTATAATATTCCCAGTTGAGATATTTTAGATCTCCACTAAATCAGGACCAAATACAACTCAGTTTGGTGGACCAATATGTGTCATATGGTATACAAATAACAAATTTGTAGCTAAGGAGGGAACATACAGTACATTTTTTAACACTCCATTCTTTAACTTTATTGATCCCTTTCCTTGAGCTTGAATTTAAGTGTCATAACCCATGTGAATACTCGAACCATCAATAAGTTGTAATGAAGAGAATGATTCTTTGCATACAACCATGTGATTGGAGGCTCTTGAATCAAAGAGGAAGGCACGTGATTTTGAACAATTAGCCTTCAATTCATGGCATCTCTCATCATGCTATTCAGTCTTGTCTCCATAGTTAGCCTTCCTTGTGCCTTGGGGGAGGGAAATATTGTATTTCTCAAGGATTTTTTTCATCTAATATATTGTCTTATTCATACAATATTTCTCTATATGGTTTCTTTTCTTACAGTAGGAGCACTTGCCATTGTCAAACCTCTGATGTTTGTCCTTCCTAAAGCCTAAGGCTTCATTGGATGGATCAAAATCTTCCTTAGGTTCGAATTCAATATTCCTCTTTTCTTTTCCTTTCTACTTCCTCCTTACTTGTGCATTCCTTGTCTCACTAACTAAGAGATCTTGATTTGGAGAGGCTCTGAGAGATCCCATATGTATCAACTTGTCTAGTTCTTGGATTAGAGACTCTGTAAATGCATCAAGGAATGGAATTCACCAATTAGTAATAGTTAGTCTCCCCAAGTGAAAGGTAGATACAAACATTGAGAATTATGGGCCAAGTTTTCTCAGAATTGAGAGCACCAATTTCCCTTCCTTCTTATCCATCCCACACTGCTTGAATTGCATGACAAGTGATTTGAATCTTGAGAAAAATTGTTGTATAGTTTTGAAGTGGTTGGGTTGTAGTGCTATCATCTCATTCTCCAGGATATGGCCCCTCGGCTCATCTTGTTTGAAAAACAAGGATTCGAGCTTGTCCCATACTTCTTTTGGTGTTCTTAATCCCTCATGGTGAAAGAGTAACTCTAAGGATATGTGGATGCACATGAATCCAAAATATTCATCAAGCTTATTCAGACACTTGGATTTTTCAAAATATTGTTGGGGTTTGAATTCTCTGGCCATGGTGACCCTGTACATACCCTTATTGCGCAAGACCATTTGCATTCCATCCCTCCAATCAAGGTAATTGAAAGGTGTGAGGATTCTGGGAGTCAAAGATGCCAAATTCTCCATTTCACAGCTTCAAGAACAATAAATTCTTCAAGAAATATTAAAATAACCTGCAAAACCATTGTAATTCGAATCAAATCAGTTCAAACAATCTCCCTTCGACATGTGCACTTTCTCTAGGTGCATCACACCTAGATAGAATTCTCTGGACAAAATATAGAGGGAGAAGGGAAATAATTCCAAGATTTATGTGAAACCCAATTGCTTCTGGTGCATCAATGGAAGTTTCTGAGGTTCGAATAAAGCATGGATACCGCTCTGATACCATGTAAAATTCAATGAAGCATAGGATCATCATCCTACAAGATTCGAATGGAGAATTGTAGAAGAGAGAGAAGAAATTGATAAACTAAGATCAATAATTCATGGAAGATAAAAAATGCACTCATGATACCAATAATTGGAATAATTAATCATAATCCATTAATAAATGTATAATTAAGTAACACAATGGTAATACATATAGGAGAATTCAAATACCTTAGATAGGATTCAAATCTACCAACCTGGATTGACTCCATAGCTAACTCAGTGTGGGAAAATCACCACTAGAGCTCACTAATGAAACTATAGATCACTAAAACAACTGACAACCAGTTAACTTATGAGGGTAGATGAACAAATGTGCCCTACTTGCCCTGAATCATGGAAATAGGTGCTAGGATGACTGAGAGTGATTTACCTGATGGGAATTAGAGCATAACTAGATTAACTAAATACCTACTAGAGTCAACTACTGGAGACTACTGGTGGCACTCAGAGTGGGTACCTAAATTATAGGGATTGGTCCCTTGGACACCTAAACTCATACAATTCAGTGTAGTAAGTGGCAGATGTCCCCTAGGTGTGTATCTCCCTTTTCCAATCAATCTCTACCACTTCTTCCTTTATTTATTCTTCATTTTGTTCAAAATTAACAACTTGGTAATTTTATCCATCCCTTCTATTGCTTGATGTTAAGAATATTTATTCTTATTTTGTTGCCTCCTCTGGTAACCTGATGTGGATCATAGTTCACTCTTTCAATTTTTTGGAAATCCACAGTTCTCAACAATCTTTCAACTATAGGAAATGATGCTCTATTTTTTATAATAAGTGAAACAATTTTGAGGGAAAACTTCACAATTGGCGATTTCTTGAAAGCACCAAAATATTCCTCTTCTGAAAAAAAAAATTATCTGATGAATTCTAAGGCAAAAAATATTGGTGTCAAGACGGCTAATAACTTATATGGTGCCCCAGTGAAACCATATACTCCTATAAAAGTAAATACTTTGTATAGAAACCAGACACATGTTCGACTTTCTATTGTATGTTGTAGCATACTCCTCATATATTCACTCTAGGAAACTCGGTGTCAAAAATAATTTTGTACACCTTTGACATGATCCTATTGACAAATTCAAACATATTAATATGCTTAGGAAGATCAGGATAAAAAATTGTGCAAAGAAACTGCAACACTGATACATTTGAGCACAAAAACATATTCAAGAGATAAGATTGATATCTAAAATATCTCAATGCGTGTAATTTCATCAACTGCGCGTGAATCGCTTCAACCAAGAACTCATCAAAATTAAAGAAACAAGTTGGACTTAACTCAGAATCAGGTGAACTAATTTGCAAAATAAAACCTAACACGACTTCATTTACTGACTTATCATCATCACAACTTAGGGATCGAATTAACAACGATAAGACCAACTGAACATCCTCTTGAAAAATTTAATGTTTAAATGTGAAGTAAGGTTTTCATGCGATTGACAAACTTTCAGGACTTGTGACAAGAAACTCTCTTTATCTTCAGGTATGTATTCTCTGTACAATTTAATCGAGACTTCTTCATTGAAGGACTAAAGGTTTCTAGGAAAACATTTTCAAGTAGACACAAGATTTCGTGAACAGTTTTCACATTGACTCGATAGAGAATTTTGGTTGTACCATTATTCATAATTACTCTTTTAGTTGACGAATAATTAGTAGCACACCATTCGGCGAATTCAAGAAAATACAGGTTTGTTCAATGGAAAAGTAGTACAAAAAGGAACTATAGACATTCAATATGTCTATTCCCTGTGACTTGAGTTCCTTTATTCGTTCTTTAGAATGAGAGATTCCTCATATGGACATAATTGGGTCAAAAATATTTCCGTCTCTGTCAAACATAACCTTTTCCTTTTCATCTAAAACCCTACAAAGCAAGGCAGAATCTTGACTTCAATCTGTGACAGAAAGACGTAGTAGGATTTAAGGGTTTAGAGCTAACTGGAAGATAAAAGAATGCTTGACATTGACCATTAGACCAGGTTGAAAACATAAACTAGTGCGTTTTCGACGCTCTTGTTCATCCATAGCGTAAATAAAAGTAACCTTTTACTTTTCCCTAATACACTTTAATATAATAAATGGAAGCTGGTTTTCGAGCTCTCAACAAGCGGATTACTCCCAACTTATTTTGACAATGGACTTCATCATGAAGCACCACGTGGTAGGCAATATGGAATATGCTACCACCCTTTCGTTTTAACTTCCTTGCAACTTCAAACCCCGAAACATGTAACAACCATCAATTAAGCCTACCTCTAATATTTGTTGTTGATTAAACTTTCACTCTTTACTCGATTTTTTTTAGCTCTTTTCTCCCCCTCTTCGGCTATATCATTGGGTCCCATGTTTTCTCATATTAACTCTACAATTTTTTTTTTCTTATAGCCCTTTGGTCCCAACCTTCGTTCATAGCATAAGGTCACATGCTGATGCGAACAAAACTAATGTCCTCTTCCTTGCTTATCAATCCCTTTGGCCCCTAGTCATGACCTTTGATCATATGGAATTTTTTTTATTTTTTTTATGGAACTACCACGTCTTAGCTTTGTTCATATCTTTTGGTTACATGATAAATTCTCAAGGATAAAGCATTAATTTTCTCGCTCCTAATTTCACTTCTCTAGGCCTTTTAACCTTTTTATTTTCGCATCCGAGGGGCATGGAAAATAAAAATATTCCATAATTTACAACTACCAACATATGTATCCAATGGGGATTCTATCTCCCTGTGAGGTAGCAAAGAACCTGCAAACCAAGTTCCTATTTCATTGGACTATTCTAAAACCATAATCTATAACCTGTTCCAAATTTTGAAAACTTTGCAACCTTACTGAAACCCAAATTGCAAATTGAAAGTTGTATTGAGAATCGAATATTGAAAACCAAACCAAAACTATTGCATCCTTTGTACACGTTGGAAATTCAAAATAAAACCAAACCGCTCACTACTAAAACCAAACTGAAACTGCAAACCAAACTAAAAAGGATGTATGATGTTCAAGATTATTGCACATGCTCCTACTCTAACATTCTGAAACAACTGTAAAGTCATGTGATAGCAAAGATACAGTGCAACCAATCAAGCAAATGGCCACCTGATTGAGGCTCACATTCAACTTATCCAAACATAAATAAAAATTTAGGATCCGACAACTCAACATACAACAAAAATTCATACCCACAGTCCATGAAATGTGCAAAGTTCCACTTCTCTAATGATTGCAATATACTTGCAAAGGGGTCTTCAAGACCATGAAGAAACACTTCTTGTTGATGATCAGAGAAAAATAATTAGGCTTCCTACATTATTATCTGTTGGTTTTTGTTTTATTTCATTAATATCAAGATCATTTTTCTAGGAAATTGAATCCATATGTTTATCTTCATCCTTGATCCGAAGGGCAATCCCTTATGAAATTGCTTTCCTAAAAATCATTCAATAATAGTTCTTTCATTCTGAAACAATGGTCATATTTTTAATAACAAGAAGATTTAACAAAATGGTTGAAAATAGAAAAGAACCATTGGGCATGTATTCATTCAGTAAATAATATTTAGTTTGCAGAAAAATGGAGATAGAATTGTTCCAAACACAGAGGCAACGTAGATAGTATTTTTTAAGTCACTAAGTTCGTTGTAAGATGGCAGCAAAATTAACAAGTAACATCCCATTATATTAGAGCATCAAACTTTAGACGAGTTTTAATGTAACTTTATATGAAAACAAGTGTGAGCATTCAATTGCATGCATTTGGAGCACCATAGATGAATTCCAAACTATTTACTCTCAATCGAATACTAGAGAACAACACATTTAATGGAATACTGAGGTAAAGATAACACACACACATGAGAAAAGATAATATACTTTGAAATATCACTACATGAATTTCTCCTTCAGAAAATGTTCATTCCTTGTGTTCTCTCCAAATTATATTGATATAAAAAAATATAGTGCAAAATCATATTTTTTTCTTTGGGATCCAACCCCCGATACATTCATAAAATCAAAATATTTACAAGATAGCTCCAAGAGCATAAAATTAACAAACTATTTGTTAGAACAAAGTTCTTGTAACTAAATTCCTAACTTTTAGGAACGGTATTTGCATGTTTTCCTCTAGTAATAAATCTGCATAACTTGAAAATTCCACATGGCTGCGAGATTAGATATATAGAGAATAAAATTGTCCTTTGGAGACATGACACCTTTCCTTCATTGGTGTAGTTTATACTTGGTATTTCCGAACTTCTCCACGATCTTCCATTGCTCCTGATTTGGGATATCATAGTCCATCATTTATTTCATCAACAATTTGAGTTCCACATAGGAAATGTAAGATACAGGCAGTAAATATCCTCTTATAATTAAGAACTGATCGAATTTTTCTAAGTCATTGGTTAAATTTTCAATTATAGCATTCCCCGTCAACACCTCAGTTAAATCTTACAACGTGGTGTGATCCATACGATTATGTCCTAACAAACTGTGATACTACTCTTGAGAGATTAGTTTTCTGCTATCATCCCAGAAAGGAAGGAGACCACTATCAAAGAGCTTTTGAAATGATTTTTTGAAACTTTCAACCTGAAGAACCATTTGTTGGGAAAGAACATTCTTCCCTAAATCACTTGAATTTTGATCTTCAATACTAACAATTTCTCCTTAGGATTGCATCTTAATTCTTTTGTTTGAAATTCCTTCATGAATTTCCACGCTGTCAATTTCTGAAATGTCTCTCTTGTTAACTGGATCATAATTGGAAGGTGATTGAATCGTCAAATTCAAATTATCTCCCTTTTCCGTATCAATCTCTATCACTTATTCCTTTATTTCTTCTTGATTTTATTCAAAACTTAACAAATTGGCAATTTTATCCATCCCTTTAATGCTTGATGTTCAAAAGACTTATTCTTATTTTGTTTCCTTCTATGGGAAATAAGCTTAAGTGGATCATAGTTCATTCTTTCAATTTCTTGGAAATCCGTAATTCTCAACAATTTTTCAAGTATAGGCAACGATGCTTTATTTTTTATAATAAACGAACCAATTTTGAGGGGAAACTTCACATTTGACGATTTCTTGAAAGCACCAAAATATTCCTCTTATGAAAATAACCTTTTTCTAAGGAATTTTAAGGAAAAAACTCTCAGTCAAGAAGGTTGGTAACTTGAATGGTGCCCTGGCGAAACCATATATACTCATATAACAATAAATTCTTTGTACAAAAACTAGTCACCTGTCAACTATCTAGTTTACGCTGGACCATACTCCTCATATCTTCCAATACTCTAGGAAACTCATTGTGAAAAATGATTTTGTACACCTATGACATGATCCTATTGACAAATTCAAACATATTAATATTCTTAGGAAGACCAGGAAAAATTGTTTTGCCAAGAAACTGCAACTCTGATACCTTTGAGCACAAAAACATATTCAACATATCAGATTGATATCTGAAATACTCAATGTGTGGAATTTCATCAACTGAGCATGAATCACTTCATCCAAGAACTCATCAAAATTAAAGCAACAAGCTAGACTTGACTCCGACTCAGGTGAACTAATTTGGAACAGAAAACCTAACACGACTTCATTTACTGACCTATCATCATCACAACCTAGAGCTTGACTTAAAAAAGATAAGACCAACTGAACATCCTCTTGAAAAAGTTAATGTTCAAAGGTAAAGTAGGGTTTCCATGCGATGGACTAGCTTTCAGTACTTGTGACGTGAAACTCTCTTTATCTTCAGTTTTGTATTCTTTGTACAATTTAATCAAGATTTCATCACTGAAGGACTCAAGGTTTCTAGGAAAATTTTCAGGTAGACTCAAGACTTCGGGAACAGTTTTTGCATTAACTCGACGGAGATTTTTGTTGTACCATTATCCATAATTACTCTTTTAGTTGACGAATAATTAGTACCACACCATTCGACGAATTCAGGAAAATACAAGGTTTGTTCAATGGAAAAGTAGTAGAAAAAGGAACTACATACATTTAGTATGTCTATTCCCTATGACTTAACTTCCATTATTTGTTCTTTAGACTGAGAGATGCTTCATATGGACATAATTGGGTCAAAAATATTTTCGTCCCTGTCAACTTTAACCTCTTCATTTTCATATAAACCCTACAGAGAAAGACAAACGCTTGACTTCGTTCTATTACAAAAAGACCTGGTGGGATTTTAGGGTTTAGAGCTACCTGGAAGATAGAAGAACACTTAACATTGACCTTTGGACCGGGTTGAAAACATAAACTGGTGCATTGACGACGCTCTTGTTCGTTTGTGGCGTATATAAAAATAACCTTTTACTTTTTCCTAATACACTTTAATATAACAAACGGAAGCTAGTTTAAGAGCTCTCAAGCGGTTTACTCTGAACATCTTTTGACAGCGGACTTCATCACAAAGCGCCACGTGGTAGGAATTATATAACCTTCTACCAACGTTTCATTTTAACATCCTTGCAACTTTGAACCCCAAAACAAGTAACAACCGTCAATTAATCTCACCTCCAATCTGTGTTGTTGATTTAAATTTCGCGTTGTAATCGATTTTGTTTTAGCTCTTTTCTCCCCCGCTTTGGTTATATCACTGGGTCCCATGTTTGCACGTGTTACCTCCACACTTTTTTCTTTCTTTTAGCCCTTTGGTCCTAGCCTTCATTCATAGCATAAGGTCACATGCTGATGCGAACAAACTTAACGTCCCCGCTTATAAATCTCTTTTTCCCATAGTCATGGCCTTTGATAACATGGAATTTATTTGCTTTTGTTTAGCGCACTACCACTTCTTAGCTTTGTTCATATATTTTGGTTACATGATAACTTCCCAAGGATAAATCATTAATTCTCTCACTCCTAATTTCACTTCTATAGGTCTTTTAACCTTTTTCTTTTCGGATTTGAAGGGCATGGAAAATAAAAATCTTCCAGAATTTACACCTGCCAACACATTTCATTGATGAATTGTTAGGTGAACTACATGGAGCAACATACTTCACAAACTTGTATCTCTGTTCAATGTATCGTCAAATTAGAATGAATGAAGAAGACATTCCTAAAACATCCAAAACCCATGAAGGTCATTATGGATTTTTGGCCATGCCTTTTCGCATTACAAATGCACCTTCCACATTTCAAGGTTTGATGAATTCCATTTTTAAGCCCTTGGAAAATTTGTGTTACTATTTTTTCATGAAAAAATGCTCAACATGTTGATAGGGTGCTACAACTACTAAAGGAGAAAAAACTATATACAAAACCTTCCAAATCTTTCTTTTGGGTAAAGGAGGGAGTGTGTTTGAGTCATATTATATCTCATGAAGGTGTCAAGGTAGACCCTAACAAAATTAAATCCATCATGGACTAGTCGATTCCCAAAAACTTGAAGAATCTTAGAGGATTCTTGTGTTTGACATGGTACTACCACAAGTTTGTTCGGAACTATAGAAGAATAGAAACACCTTTAGCAACATTATTGAAGAAGGAATCATTTTCTTGGACTCTAGAGGAAACTCAAGCCTTTGAACAACTTAAAGAGGCAATGTGCAAAGATCTTGTTTTGACCACACTAGACTTCACAAAAACCTTTATTGTGGAGTGTGATGCCTCAAGAAATGAAATCGTTGCTGTTATAATGCAAGAAGGGTGACCCCTTGCTTTCGAATGTCGACCAATCAAGGGAAAGATTATACAAAAACCCATTTATGAGAAGGAAATGATGGAAATAATGCATGCACTTAAGTAATGGAATACTTACCTAATAGGTAGTCACTTCAACGTCAAAACAAATCACGATAGTCTTCAATAGTTCACGGAACAAAGACTATCTTTCAAAGAGAAAAACAAAATGGGTAACCAAGATGTTGGGATATGACTTTGAAATCATCTATAAAAATGGTAAACAAAATGAGGTGGAAGATACACTCTCCATAAAAGATGAGGATTTTGAGGCATTGCTTTGTGAAATTTCTATTATACAACCTAATTGGGTAGCAGAATCAAGGCAAGAATGGAAGAATGACCAATATGTGTGTACACTCATTCAAAATCTACATAAGGATATCAATGTATCAGATAATTTTGCGTGGAAAAATGATTCACTATGGTATCATGGATTGCTAATATATATGTAAGAACTCCCAACTCATATAAAAGATCATATTGGAATTACACACCTCTCTTATTGGTAGGCACTTAGGATTTGTAAGAACGTACCACAGGGTCAAGAAGGATTTTTATTGGGAAGGTCTTAAATCTAATGTTCAAAGGTTTGTGGAAGAATGTTTGGTTTTCCAACAAAATAAGGTTGAAATAGTCAAGACCCTAGGCCTTTTACAACCATTAGAAATACCTTGACAGTGTTGGGAGGAATTTTCAATGGATTTTATCATTGGTATACCCAAATCAGAACGAAAAATTTATTATGGTGGTTGTTGATAGACTTGTAACATATGAACACTTTCATGCATTCTCTCACCCTTTTAATGCAAGTACAGCTGTTGCAGAGTTCATGGAAACAATTCAAAAGTTACATGGAAATCCAAAGATTATTGTCAGTAATCGAGATCCAATTTTCACTGAAAATTTTTGGAATGAACTATTTTTTTGTATGGGTCATTAGAGGAAATTTGAGGTCTAAAATGGGCCTCCTAAGGAAAATAATAAAATAATATTTATTAATTTTGGAGGAAGAAAGAAAAAAAATTATTTTTTTGTTTGTATTTTCAACATATCTCCTTGCGTTTTTACTCAAACTTCGAGCGAGAGAGATCGTTGGATGCGAAATCAAATACTGCATCCAATGAGTACCCACAATACATACTTTAGATGCACCCCACTACCCCAAAAACAAGAAATACATGAAAAAACTTGATGATGATGTCATCATCACGTTTTTCCATGTATTTATTGTTTTTGGGGTAGAGGGGTCCGTCAAAAGTATGCAGTGTGGGTACTCGTTGGATGCGGAATTCAATTCAACATCCAACGAGCCCTCCCGCTTGAAATTTGAGTAAAAATAGAGGGAGATATGTTGAAACTACAAACAAAAAAAGGTATTTTTTTTTATGACAAATATGTCAAGTCAGCCATTATGGTTGACTCATTTTATTGAAATTCTATTGGTTCTCGAACCCAACTCACAAGAATTTATTGTTGGCTCGTTTTCTTATAAGGCCCATTTTAGACCTCAAATTTCCTCTAATGACCCAGAGGGATTACAATTCATCCTATCATCCTCAATCCAATGGGAAAACTGAGATGGTGAACAAATGTTTGGAAGGCTACCTTCGCTGCTTTGCAACTAAAAAACAAACACAGTGGGTGAAATGGTTATCCTTTATAGAATGGTGGTACAATACTTACTTCCATACGTCATAAAAAAATATCTCCATTTATGGCACTTTATGGGTACCATCCTCTATGTATCACATCTCCCTTACAAGGAAAAGATAAAGTTCAAGTTACGGAAGATCACCTAGAGCACTAGTAAGAAGTTCTCTAGTGTTGAAGGACAACCTAGCTATGTAAAAAAACAAGATGAGACAACAAGAATATCAACATCACAGTGACAGGAGTTCCGAAGAAAGGGATTAGGTATTTCTAAGGCTGTAAACTTACAAACGGATGTCCCTGAGCAACTAAATAAAGACAATAAATTATCACCCAAGTGCTATGGTCCTTATAAAGTGTTATAGAAGATTGGTAATATGGATTACAAATTGGATTTCCCTTGATATTTAAGGGTACACCCAGTTTTCCATGTTTCTTGCTTAAACATGGTAATAGGAAAGAAGATCCCAGTTCAAACTATCTTGTTGGAGCTTGATGAAGAAGGAATATCCATATTGGAATATAAACAAATCACGGAAACAAGAACCAAAAAAATACACAGTCAAGCTATTACTAAGTGCCTCATCAAGTGGAAGAACTTACCAGTTGAAGATTCGACATGGGAAGATGAGTCCTTCATACAAAAACATCCACAACTAATCAAGTGTTGAAGACAACACTGTTTGAATGGAAGGGACATGTTAAGCCCTAAATGTTGGCACATTACCCTCTATATTGTGGTTCATTACATATTATTGATGTCGGCTTGGGTCTATTAGTGGTAGTTGTCATTAGTATTATTATATTAGTTATGTTGGCTTAAGTCCATTAGTTGTAATTGTACCCATTTATCTCCTATAAATAGGAATGAGACCTATTCATTTGAATCATCTCATCTCATCTTGTATTATGTACTGGGTACATTATGTGAGGAGGTTTCCCCCTCAAAGAGGTTCTCTATTCATCTATGTTCTTCCTAGTCTTTTTATTATTTGTCCATCCTCTTTTGGGGAACTTGTTTCTTAACACAGTGGAATATCCACGACAATTTACAAATCATGTTATACCACCATTCTGCCAAGGGAAACTACTTTTCCCATTGTGTTTGTTTATCACATGCAAACAAACAAAGATATGCTTCTAAACATTTATTCACAATCTTAGTTTTTCCATTGGATTGAGGATGGTTAGAGGACCTATGAGACAGTTGAGTACCCAAAGAAAAGAATATTTCCTTCCAAAACTCACCAGCGAAAATTTGATCTCTATCACTTACAATAATCTTGGGAATTCAATGTAGTTTCAAAATTGTTTCTATGAATGTTGCAACTATTGTACTTTCTTTAAAATGATAAGAAAGAGAGAAAAAATGGGCATACTTGAGTCGATCCACCAATACCATGATCACATTATTTCATTTAAAATTTTGTAGACTTAGAGTAAATTCATTGAAGAATCTTCTCAACAATGACTTGGTATGAATAATGGTTGTAGAATACCCAGTGTCTTTATTGATTTTTCCTTACTTTATTGGCAAACCATATATTCAACCACAAAATTTTGGACATCATTGTAAGGACTTCTAAAAAAATCATTCTTGATCTCATGGCAAGTTTCCAAGAACCTTGGATTTCCTCCTATAGAAGTATGCAATTCCGAAAGGACCTTATGCTTGAGTTGAGAATTCTTACACAAATATAGGTAATCCGTATACCATGTTTACTCATTCTTCCACACAAAATTATCTAATGCACTAGGGTCCTCTTGTAGTTTGCAAATTAATTTAAATCCCTCTTATCCTTCATACATTATATTCTTGCTTCTTCTACCCAATTCGATTACATAATGGAAATAACATAAAGTAAACCCATATGTCTTCTTATTTCCTTGAAAGTGACATCTGCCACCACATTTTGTTATCTCTTCTTTTGTAGATAATTTCAAAATAATATACTAACAACTTTGTAATCCATTTTTGTTTCTCTTTTGAACATAATCGTTGTTCCAAGAAGTACTTAAGACTATCATAATAAGCCCTTACCTTGAAGTGTCTTCCTATTAGGAAAATGCACCATTTCTTCCCTGCATGTAGTATGGCCAACATTTTCATTTCATAAACTGGTTTACATTTTTTCTTTTAAGTTGGAAACTTTTAAAGGAGAGGGAATTTCCTTCTTGCATTAAAAATACACAATTTCCATGTCTTGAGGAATCATTCCATAATAAAGGATTTGCTATAGTCAGGGATGGATAATATAATATTTGTACGCATAACCCCTTTAAGTTGTTCAAAATCTTTGGTTTCTTTTTCAATCAAAGAAAATGTCTCATTTTTCAATCACATTGTTAAAGGTACTACTATTTGACCATAATTTTTGACAAATTTGTGATAATAACATGTCAATCCTAAGAATCCTCAAAGATTATTCATGCTTTTGAGAATTGGTCATTCCATCATATATTTAATTTTGTTAGTGTCCACTATGATGCCTTCATGAGATACAATATGAACCAAATGTTTCACTTCTTGAACACCAGAGTCACACGTATAAGGCTTTGCATATAGTTGTTTCTCCTCAAATAGTTTTAAGATCATGTCAACATGTTGTACATGCTCTTCCCAAGATATTTGTAGATAATTATATCATCAAAAAATACAAACACATATTTCCCGTGGAAGGGTTTAAAATAGAATTCGTCAATCTTTGAAATAGAATCACCAAAATTTCATAATGACCTTCATGTGTTCTGAAGGTTGTTTTAGAATCTCTTCTTGCCTCATTTGATTTGATGATATCCAAAACATAGATCTAACTTAGTAAAGAAAATTGATCCATTTAATTCATATAATAATTCATTAATGACATGAACATGAAATTTATCTTTAATTCATCTTGTTGAGCTCTCTATAATTCAAGACATATGCCATGAACCTTCATTTTTCTAAGCCATCAATGTTAAGTTTTCTATGTTTCCATAACATAAGTCCTAACTTGATAAGCATTTAATACATTTCCACAATAACAACATAAAGATCATCATTGAAAGAAACACAATCACAAGGTACACAACAATTTACCCTGGGAAACGAAGGTTCAGAATGCAATGACCAAAGACCAAGGCCTCATAGAGAGAGAGACCAAAGCCTAAGCATAAGAGCCAAACACCACATACACTAGTCCTCCTGCTTCTATGTTCCTCCTTTCTCTTCCTTGAACAATACAAGTGTGAGTGAGTGTGTATAAACGAGGGAGGGAACCTCCCTATTTATACTAATATTCCCAATTGACATTTAACCTAACTGGCTTGACTTGTTTAACTGACAAGGCCGACCTGGTAGGAGATCTCACAATAAAAATTGTATTATTCTTTTCAGGGTACTATTGACCTAACTTACAATGGAGGGTTTACCTCATGACCTTTTATATCAGTGACATCTCCCGAAGGAGGAATAATAATAATGTAAAGTACAAGTAGAATGTTCTTCAAAGTTACATTATTTCAACACTCCCCCTTAACAATAATGGTTTTCTACTGACAACAACAACAACTAGTGTGGCTCTACACATCATCAAAAGGAGAGAGGAGGCATCGTCGACATCATATTTTGGAACATTGTTTGGTACATAAATAGATCATCTGGATTTTTTAACAACATCTCATATTCAACATGGAGCTGGAGTATCATCACCTGTAGCATGGAACTGTGGCATCATCAACATCATGGAGTTGGAGCATCATCATCTGCAACATGGAACTGGTGCATCACATGCAGCATGGATCTGAAGCATCATCATCATCTGCTGGAAAATCATCATATGCAGAATGAAACTGGAGCATCATCATCTGCAGCATGGAGCTGGAGCATCGTCATCATCTACATAAAAACCGATACATCACTAGCTAAGAAAACACAACGTTGGCTCATTATCATAAAGTTGGAATAACAACAACAACAACAACAACATGAGGCTGGCTCATCATCATAAAGCTGGAATAGAAACAACATGTGACAGACATAACAACATCATCATCAATAGCTCAAGGTTGGAGTAACATCATCCATGGAAGGTGTAACTACGACCAACATGATCCTTCCTTTTGGATTTACGAGATCATGTACAACACATATGTGGTAATCAAACGATCCTTCCTTTCAAAATTATGGGATCAAGTCTTTGTGGAGATAGAAATACTGATCACATCTAACACGCATACACAAGACAATCCTCCCTTTCATTATTATGGGATCAAGTCCACCACTAACATCCTGGAGATTCCTTCCTTTTGGAATTACAAGATCAAGTCCACCAACATCCTGGACGATCCTTCCTTTCATAATTATAGGATCAAGTCCACCAACATCCTAAATGATCCTTCCTTTTGGAATTATGGGATAAATTCCATCCACATCAACATTCAATACTATCCTTCCTTTTGGAATTACGGGATCAAGTCTAAGGATGATTAGTTCCAACATCTTAGATGATCCTTCATTTCAGAATTATGGGATCTAGTCCACTCACATCAACATTTAAGACGGTCCTTCCTTTCGAAATTACGGGATCAAGTGCATCCACATCAACATTTAAGACTATCCTTCCTTTTGGAATTACGAGATCAAGTCTAAGGATGATTAGTCCTGACATCTTGGATGATCCTTCATTTCAGAATTACGGGATGAAGTCCACTCACATCAACATTTAAGACGATCCTTCCTTTTAGGATTACGTGGTCAAGTCTAAGGATGATTAGTCCCAACATCTTGGAAGATCCTTCCTTTCGGAATTACGAGGTCAAGTCCACTCACATCAACATTTAAGTTGATCCTTCCTTTCGGAATTACAGGATCAAGTCTAAGGATGATTAATCCCAACAGAGGCTACCTGCTATGATCAGGATACCATAGTATCATCAATACTACTCCCCCTTTCAAGGTAAGTCCAAGCTTGTCTTAAAAACACCAAGCTTGTCTCAAAATTGTTCAAACTCCACACAAGACAAAGGTTTAGTCAACACATATGCAACTTGCTCATATGTGCTCACATATTGGAGCTTTATAGCTCCCTTTTGCACCATGTCACGAATGTAGAAGTACCTAATTTCTATGTTCTTTGTCTTATCATGGAACACATGGTTCTCTGTCATCTTCATGCAGCTTTGGCTATCACATAGAATCACGGTAGCATCCATCTCCAAATTGAATACATCTGACAACAAATTCCAAATCCATATGGGTTCACAACTGGCGGAACAAGCTGCAATATATTATGCTTCTGCAGTGCTGAGAGAAACACTAGATTGCTTCATGCCTAACCATGATATCATGGTTAACCCCATACTGAAATATCCTCCCGAAGTGCTCTTTCTATCTGAGACACTTCGTTCCCAATCCGAATATATATAACCATACAGTATGAAGTCATGATCTCTAGTATAACTGAGACCATAGTCTACTGTACCTTTCAGGTACCTCATCACATTCTTTGCAACTACCAGGTGAACATGTATGGGCTCAACCAGATACTGACTCAAGGTGTTCACATCAAAGCATATATCTGGTCGGGCATTCATCAGATAAATCAATGAACCAATTATATGTCTGTATAGTGTCACATCCACTGATTCTGACGAAGCATCAAACAACAACTTCAAGTGTGTATCCATGAATGTGGCCATGGATTTACATTCTAACATGTCAAACCTTCTCAGGATTTCCACTGTATACTTCCCATGGTTAAGGAAGATTCCTTCTAGGCTCTGCCATACTTCAAGACCTAGAAACTAATGCATCAAGCCAAGGTATTTCATCCCAAATTCTGCAACGAGCTTCTTCTTACACTCTGATATTTGATATTAGTTACTTGTTACGAATAAATCATCCACATATAGCAACAATATGACAGGTTCATCATCTATAACCTTGAAGTAAAGGTTAGGATCATACTTGGGTGAATCCATGGACCTGGGTAACACTTTTTGGCAAGCGGATTTCGGCAAAAACGAAAAAAATTACCTCGACCGAGGTTTTATCAAGCCCTCGACCGAGGTTTACAGACCTTGACCGAGGTTTTTTTCAGCCCTCGGTCGAGGTATTTATAAACCCTCGGTCGAGGTTTCATACCTCGACCGAGGGTTTTAAAATACCTCGACCGAGGGTTTATAAATACCTCGACCAAGGTACCTCTGTCCAATCAATTATAAAAGGAGGCCGGGGGGGCGCGGCCCTCTTTTTTCAACTTTTTACCTACGGATGCTCGACCGAGAGACAGCGACGGAACGGCGACGGAAGGATTAGCA
>LPNX010017036.1:5280-16404 GCA_001517045.1 Pseudotsuga menziesii
TTAGGAATTCATATAGGGAAATTTTCATTCAGCATTTGAAGAAGAAATTGTGCATTACACGTAGTACGCATACCCTATTTTCATGGACACAATGCATTTGCATTGATTGTTAGGTGTGCATTTTGCTTCTTGTTGCGTCATAACACCATTAGTTGCACGACCATATCCTATTTTTGAGTAATAAAGCCAACTAAAATCAACGCTAATTAAAATGAATTACACTCTTTTCTTTTCTAGGGTGCACCAACAAGCTTAGGTTTTAGGATCTTGGAATAGTTCATTGAAAGTTAATTCTCCAAGATCACTAAACAACAACAACTAGGTGTCTGTCCAGGGAGTGTGTGAAATCCTTGGTATAACCGGCGTTCTCAGGAAGCTCCTCTCAAAAGGGAGTCAAGCACTAAGTAGTGTGAGCGGTTGTTGATTGGGATAAACCCTGGTCGGTAACTGTGTAGCACCGGTGATATAGCCAGAATTGTATTCATATATGGGGGCTCTTTCGGGAGTTTCGGGCTTTGCTACCCTGCCCATACGGTCAATCCCGCCTGCAATTGTCCGCCTGAGCGTTGATTATAGTGAGGTGAACTTAGTGACCTTAGCTAGGATATTGAGGGGGTACGTGTAGAGGTTATTCTGCATGTGTCCCGGTCAGGTTGGGGTCGGACAGCACAGTCGCTTTACGCGTTGAAGCTGAGGGCCACAATAATTGATTTCGAACCTTCGCTTGTGGTGACAAGGGCATCTCAAGCCTCTCCTAGGTGAGACATACCAGCCACATTCGGGAGCTCACTTATCCAACCCTTGTTTGATTACATTTGGCTTTAGATTTTATTAGTGATTGCTCTGTGCACGCTAGTTGGCCTAGGGTTGATGTAAATAGAGAGTCTTTGCTATTTTTTGAGTCATTGTGGAGTCGGGTGTGGTTCCACGCTGTTCTCGTCGTTTAGCAGGACTTCCACCTTCTACTTCTCATCCTCCTTTGGGAGAGGGACCTAGACAGTCCAGGCGGACCATGTCACATATTGATTCACACACCATGGGAGATCATTCAGAGGATACATCTAAGCCACCTCCTCCCATTCACGTTGACGATGGGGATTTCACGTCTACTTATGACCCTTCACCCGACCTAACTGAGTTAGGACCTGTGATTTCAGAGATAGGAACCATGCATGATAGACCTAGTCACTCTAGGGTTGATCCCTCGTTGACACATTACCGGTATGGAATGCCGAAAGACGTTGAGACTCACTTTGAAACTGCCACTACTAGCTATGGTAGTTATGCTACGACTGGTTTTCCTATGCACGATTTGACATTTCATGCCGAATCCGATTTTGAACCTAACACTATGCCTGGGGGAAATCCCATGCCTTACCTTGCGAAGAGGTTTGGGAGTACTAGTCACATTGCACCTTCCATCCCAGTGGTGGAAGCTCCATCTTATATACCTCCTAGGTATAGAGTTAGTGATCCGATAGGGATACCAGGTCCTAGACAAGTGACGATAGGCACCAGTACATATCTTCTTACAGAGATTCCTTCGTCCTCACTTTCGATTTCTTCAAATGTAAACCCTCCACCTTACTCTCGTGTTCCTTTGAGTCGGCACGTAGCTACGAGTCAGATCCGTACTACTATTACTAGACCAAGTGTGTCTCAAGCCTACATACCACCCGTGGTTTCAGGAGGTTATGTTCATGTTTCTAGAGGTCAGATTGCTACTTCCACGACATATATCCCTACTTCCGGTATGTATATTCCTACTTCCGAAATGTATATCCCTACCTATGGAGTGTCTCATGGGACATCACAAGCGGTGACCTATGGACCGTATTATGGGACGCAGTATGGACAGGTCTCTTCACCTTACGGAGGCGGGTATTCAAAACCTGCTTACTCTCCTAATTACGGCTTTGTAGCTCCTACTAGTCAAGGTCCACCTCATTATGGTACTTCAACGCCACCCTATACGGGTCATATAGGAGGAGGTCACTATGGCCAAGGTCATGGTGGTAATCAATCCTATATGAACCAGGGAGCGGTCCATAGACCTCATCACCCTAGGCTCCCTTTCCTCGCGACACTCAATCTACCTGACTTATCGAGACTTACGAACGATCCTATGGCTCATGACCCAGATTGGCCGGCTGTCCCTACCAAGCTTCCTTCGGACATACCTAAGTTCGAAGGCAAACCAGGAGAGGATTCGAGTGAACACATTACGACATTCCACCTATGGTGCTCTTCTAATTCATTGCATCAGGACTCAGTCCATTTGAGACTATTTCAACGCACCCTTACAGGGCCTACGGCGAAATGGTATATAGAGTTACCTAGGGGTGCCTTTACTTTGTTCGACGACCTTGCGATGACTTTCCTTAATCACTTCCAGCCACCAGTGCACTATGATGTTGGTACTGAACTCTTGTCGACATTTCGACAACATAAAGCCACCCATATTTTTGATCATATTCAGGAGTGGCGTAGATAGAAGAGATTAATTAAAGCCTTTATACCGCCGGAGTTCCTCCTTGAGTGGTTCCTCAAATATTTATTGCCATATATAGCGAAGGATGTTTCCACATCCGGAGTGCAGAATGAGGAACAAGCCATCTTTAGGGTGCAGGAACTAGACTTGATCTATGCTTAGTCTGGTTTGTTATATGAGATTATACCTAACGCTCCTCGTTCTAGTTTCGATCCCAAGGTCAAACCTGGACCACATGTCGACGGCATTGTGGGTAGTGCAAGTAAGAAACCTGCAGGTTCGGTTGCGAAACAAGTTGCTCAGTTGTCAATCAACCAATCTACCTTGGGACAAGCTACGGCTTTGTCTCAGCCTGCCCAAACGGCAAATGTACTTGCTGTGCAATCGTCCGACCAGAAGGGTAACCAGCAACCCGGATGGAATACAAAAAAGGGTAAAAACAATAATAATAAAAAGGGTGGGAATAAGAATGAGAATGCCAGTAATAATGACAAGAATGGTAAAAATGATGGGGGGGACAAGCAGAATAAATGTAAGGTTAAGTTTCCTTGCAAGCTATGTAAGGACGATCACCTCACTTACTTGTGCCCTAGAATGGATGAAGCTTAGAAGTTCATAGCACAGGGCCCAGCTGTGTTAACGAACCCTTTACCGCATAACCAGAATATGAACTCGAAGTCCCATGATCAATCTAGTGATGAAGATCTAGCTGAAACTAGTGGTCGTGGGTGCATTAATATGGTTCATGCCGCGAAAGTTGTGATGCATGCGAAATATTATACTTCGTCACAACCCAACCCAGGAAAAGAACCTGATCCACTAGGAACCCCTTTGCGCATTGAGAAACCTGCGGATAAACCTGATGCTGCACCTCGCATTCCTAAGGGGGTACTTAAGCGTTCGGGTCATAACCCAAATGCCCGAGCCGCCCAGAATTATTCAGTTGTTGAGGACTTGGGCCACACTCCTTGTGCGATGTCTGCATTGGAAGTGCTTCAGAGTTGTCTGTCGCAAAGGAAGGCTTTGCTTTCCGCTCTTGGTGTGAATGGTGATGATTCTTCCTCAGTGATCAAATTTGAAACTGCAGGACATCAGCCTCGCTTGCCCTACTATGTGTCCCTTTTGGTGCATGTAGAATGTCTTAATATGATCCTCAAGCGCACTGTGATTGACGAGGGTGTTACTCCTTCTATGATGTCTTTGTCTTGTTGGAAGGGTCTCGATTCTCCTGAGTTGTCAAAATCTACGACCATGTTAACTGCTTTTGATGGGAGATCGTTTAGGCCGCATGGTATCCTTCCTTCCCTTAAAGTCCATTTGGGAGGGAAGACCATTGCGATAGAGGTTGAGGTGGTTGATGCACCCCTTGACTACAATCTCTTACTGGGAAGGAACTGAATGTATAGTATGCAAGCCGTTGCGTCTTCCGTGTTTTGCGTTGTATGCTTTTCTCATAATGGGAAGATTGTAATGATTGATCAAATGGCATTCAAGAATCCGCCTGTTACTGCATCTTCGGAAGCTTCGGTTATGAAAGTCGAACATTCCCAGCCAGCAACTGGGAGTGTGGGTGTAGGCATGTATCCGTCCCTCATGGGAACCTTTAGTTGTCCTGCACTCGTCCTCATGATAGGATCTAGTTTCGATGGTGCTTCGACGTCTACGATATTGGTGCCTTTTCGCACAAGTCATATGGGAGATCCTTGGATTCTTCCTTCACCGAGTCCTTCGAGTGAGGCCATCGAGATGAGCGTGCCGTTGCCTACAGTCATGATAGCTTACCAAGCTAATCTCCAGTTTGCTGCAGAGCCTTGTTCTTCCTCTTCATGGACGGAGGAGGAAGACACCTATGTGCTGTCGGCATGGGCAGTACAGTCTTCTCATGCCCACGACTGCCTTGATACGGTTTTCCCTTCAGGTGAAGCGATTATTGAGGCTATGTCGGGAGTTGAGCCACCATGGGAGGAACTTCATCATAGATCATATTTCCTTCCAGAGCTTGACCTTTTGGAGCATGAGGATTATAGGGAGATTCTTAATCAGAAAGTTGGTAGACATATGGTTCCATTAAGCTCTCCTGGTCAGATGGCTGATGGAAACATGGCAAACATATCGTCAACTATGCCTATCAACATTTCTCGCAATCCTAGTACAATTGAGAATGTCTACATTGGGGCGGATTGTTCCCAAGATGAGATTCGGGAGTATACCGAGTTGTTCAAGGAATTCTGTGATGTTTTTGCTTGGTCTTACGATGAGATGCCAAGGATTGACCCTCAGATTGTCGAACATGAGATTAAGACTTACCCCAATGCTAAGCCTGTTCGACAATGTTTACGCGCGGTAAATCCTAGGAAAGCACCCACCGTAAAGGCAGAGATAGAGAAGATATTGAAAGCTGGTTTCATCTATCCCGTTCCCTTGACGGAGTGGGTTTCAAACCCCGTTCCGGTGGATAAGAAGCAGGGAGCGATTCGTATATGCACTGATTTCCGTGATTTAAATCATGCCTGTCCTAAGGATAACTTCCCCACACCATTTATAGATCAGATTTTGGATGAGTGTGCGAGTAGCGAGGTGTTCTCCTTTATGGACGACTTTTTCGGATATAATCAGATCCAAATTAAACCCGTGGACCAACATAAGAACGCATTTATTTGTCCTTGGGGAACATTTGCGTATCGAAAAATGCCTTTCGGCCTTAAAAACGCCGGAGCTACGTTTCAGCGGGCGATGACCTTGATCTTCCACGATCTCAAGTCCATTATTGAAGTATTTTTGGATGACCTCGCTGCTCATTCTCGCATGAGGATGTGTCATTCTTATCACTTGAGATTGGTATTCGAAAGATGCCAGCACTATGATGTTAGATTAAACCCTCATAAGTGCATCTTTTGCGTGAAATTAGGTCGTTTGTTAGGATTTATCATTTCGAAAGAGGGTATAAGAGTCGACCCTTTGAAGGTTGAGGCAATACTTCAGTTGTCTCCCCCGTGAAATATTCGTCATCTTCAGTGTTTGCAAGGCATGGCAAACTTCCTATGAACATTTGTTGTCAATTTTGCCAATTTGACTAGAGGTTTCATGCGTCTCCTGAAGAAGGATACTCCGTTTGAATGGGATGAGCGAGCCCAAGAGTCCTTCGATGCACTTAAGCGAGCCCTAGCATCGGCCCCAGTGATTAGTCCTCCAGATTATAGCCGTGATTTCCTATTATATGTGGCTGCGTCTTTAGAGACGATTGGTATGGTTTTGGTTCAAGAGGATGAGGAGCTCTAGGAGCATGTCATATATTATCTGAGCCGAAACCTTATTGACGCAGAGATTCGGTATTCTCATGTCGAGAAGCTTTCCTTAGCTACCGTACATGCAGTGCAGTGTTTGAGACATTATATTCTCCTTCGCTAGACCTTGGTTGTTGCCCATGTCAATCCGTTTCAATTCATCCTCACACGTAGGATGATTGGGGGAAAATATAATAAATGGATTTTCATCCTGCAAGAGTTTGATCTCGAATTTGTTTCGGCAAAATCGAAGAAATATTTAATCTTTGCAGAGCTCATATCGTATTTTCCAAGCGAGGCTGAGGAGTTGGTATGTGAAGATACGTTCGTTGATGAACACATTTTCTTAATCTCAACGACTGACCCATGGTACAGGGATATCATAGTATATTTGCAAATGCAGAGGACCCGTACTCACCTCTCATGAGATGAACGACGACGATTACGTCACGTCTCCAAGAACTACCTCATAGTGGGCAATACTTTGTACCGTCGTGGAGTAGATTCCCTTTTACGACGTTGTTTAACTCATGATGAGGCTGAGGTAGTGCTTAATGATTGCCACAGAGGGGCATGTGGTGGTCATTTATCTGGGATTTCTACAGCTCAAAATATTTTGAGAGCAGGTTATTTCTGGCCGTCGATCTTTAAGGATTGTATTGAAGTGGTCAAGAGGTGCCACCCTTTCCAAGTGTTCGCACGTAATATGCACTCGAAGCCTGCCCTGTTACACCCTATTATCACCGTCGGTCCCTTCACCAAATGGGGGCTCGATTTTATGGATTGCAACCCAACTTCGGCTGGGGGGCACCATCATATCATAGTGGCTGTCGATTACTTCACGAAATGGGTTGAGGTAATGCCTACAGTAAAATTCAATGGTGAGACATCCGCTCACTTCGTATTCAACCAAATCATTTCTCGGTTCAGGATTCTGAGAGAGCTTGTCACTGACCATGGCTCGCACTTTCAGAACCGTATGATGGAAGAGTTGGCATCCAAGTTAGGGTATAAGCAAGAGCACTCCTCTTCTTACTATCCTCAAGCGAATGGACAGGTTGAAGCAGTGAATAAATCACTTAAGTCCATTTTCCAACGAACCATCACACAAAGCAAGACGAATTGGCATATTATGTTATACCCTGCTTTGTGGACATATCGAACCACGGTAAAGACTGCCACTGGTTTTTCTCCATATCAGCTTGTTCATGGAGTGGATTCGATATTGCCGGTTGAATGCGAGATTCCTTCGTTGAAGTTAGCCATGGAACTCTTACCAGACACTTTGCCTTTGGAGGAGCGTTTGGTTCACCTTGAGCAACTCGATGAGCAGCGTAGAGATGCCTTGGTGACTCTATAGGTTAATAAGCGTCGTGTAAAGGCCCAATACGATAAGTCTGTCTGTCCGAGAGTGTTTAGTGAGGGAGATTTGGTCCTTTTATGGGATCAATCGAAAGAACCCTTGGGGGCAGGGAAGTTCAATCCTATGTGGCATGGTACTTATGTGGTTAAGCATGTGTTAGAGAAGGGTGCCTACGAGTTAGTGGATTACGAAGGGATGGCCTTGGCGGAGCCTAGAAATGGGCTCTATCTTAAAAAATACTATGCATGATCTTTAGCCAAGGCTGCTTGTTGTATATTATTGTACAGCTTTTTTGCATAGTTAGGTCTTGTTTATCGTGATCAGGTTTGTGATTAGTTTCCATTTCTTGTGGTAGATGTCAATCGAATCTTCCACCTACATAGGATTCACGGATGGTGCAAGCCGTCACACTCAACACTCAGCCTCAGCTGCTTGGGCGATTTATACTCCTATGGGTCGAGTACTGGGTGATTTTGAATGATTGTGCATTAGACATCATTATTACGAGGTTGAGCTCCCATGTATGTTGTGTATATTAGGAGGAACTTGTAGGGATCCTTATACCAACTAAGAAAATCCCTTTAACCATCGTATCACCACAATACACCGAGAACAACACTCGGGGAGATTACTACACACGTGCCTCCATGTAGTTGAATATTCAAGAAAGAGTATGGTCCCAAAACTCCTTGTCGTGTTTTATTGTTGGACACTGTGGTATATCGTGAGTTGTGGTGATCTAATAATCTTGTGAGTATCTAGACTTTCAATCCACTCAGGTCACACTTTTCCTTGTTTCTTTAGTGTGAGTAGTGTTTGTCTTGCTTGATTAGCTTAGAGGTTTCTTTTGAGATCAGTTTGACATTTTCAGACTGGATAATTTCCCTTGGAGATGGTACTATCATATACAAGTATCATCTCCTGAATATCCTTTAAATCATATGACTCAACCTCCCATGGAACAAAATATGGACACAAATTCTGAAACAGGTAGTGTATCCATGCCTGAATTGGAAGGAGTTTTAGTTATAGAGGAGGGAGGTGAATTCTTCCCTCCTTCCAATGTTCCCATTACTAATTACTCAGTACTACTTGTATCAGAACAAACCTCCTCTCGGAATCCATATTTTTCCATCCCAAATCCTATAGGATCTTGTCTCAATTAGTTCCAACCAGATGATACGATTGCTCCCATATTTGGGTCGAATGCTCCATTTTTGGAAACTGCTTTAGGACAAGCCATATCCCAACTCAATTCTACTAGTGCCATGATTTTTTCTTCTATGGAGATAAATCCAAACCCTAGAAGGTATTTAATTTATCTCCTACCAAGTGATATTATGGGTATATCTTTAAATATCCCTTCTAGTTCAATTCTATCCAATGATCCACTCGCTCCAACGGTCACTAGACTCACCACTCCTGCGAGAGTGTCACAGTCTTCTCCAAATACTATGCCAAACCCTTCATTAAGAAGTTATCTTATAAATTCCATGGTTTTTTCAAATCCTGGTAGTCATTTTTTACACCCTACATCCCATGCAGTTGGAGGGCCTTATATACCTATTTTTCATAATGATTCAAATCCTACTCCTCCAATTGTAGGATTTGGTGGACCTGTTGGTTATGGTCCTACTGGTACTGTTTCAAAACCACCCACATCCACTTGGGTCCCACCTTAACAACCCAACATTGCTTACCAATACCTTATCATGGAATAATACAACAATCCTTTATACATCCCTTATCCCAGAGGTGTTACTAGTCAATGGACTCAACCTACTTATGGACCCCCAGTTGAACTTAACTAGGAATAACCACTATTTATGGGGGAAAACACTCCTAATTACCAATAATTTGTAGGTTACTACAATAAACCTCAGCCGACCTATGGTCCTACTGGGGTATCCTTAACTTATCAATATTATAATTACTCGCAACCTAATTGAAAACTCTCATTTTTACCTACATTGTGTTTCTCATACCTATCCAAGTTAATCAATGGTCCCATCCTCCACGACCCTTTTTAGCCAACAATTCCAGTCAAGTTGCCATCATATATCCTGAAATTTGATGGGAAGTAGGTGAAGGTCCCAAAAACCATGTCATAACCTTCCATATGTGGTGTTATTCCAACTCATTGATGGATGATTCCATTCGTTTGAGGCTCTTCCAGAGAACTTTAAATGGTATGACTTCTAATTGGTATATTGAACTTCCACAATATTCGTTTATGGATTTTAATTCTTTGGAAACTGTATTCCTTACCCATTTCTAGCTACCCATCCATTATGAGACTAGTACACATATTTTGACCTCACTTAGATAGAATAATTCCACTCACATATCTCATCATATTCATAAGTGGAGAAGATGTCAGAGGTTTATCAAAGTTCCTATTCTGGATCAATTATTAGATGACTGGTTTACCAAGTCTTTATTTCCACCTAATGCCTGAGATGTGGCTACGGGAAGGATGTTACAGAGGAATAGGCTATTACTCAGGATCAATATTTGGACTTAGTTTATTCTCAGTCTGGGACCTTATATGATTTTATTCCTAATGTTCCTTGTCCCAGTACCAATCCTTCCAAGCCACCTGTTGAAACTCCTATAGATGGCGTTGTAGGTTCAATCCAACCTCCATACATAATGAAACTTGTCAAGAAACAGATTTATTCTCTTGATACTTCCTTAACTCCTATTATTTTTGCCCAGGTGAATACTATTCAATCTTTGCAAACACCTAGCAATAAGAAAAAAGGTAAAGGTAAATTTAGAAAATCTGGAAACCAATAGAAGAATCCTAAGCCTACGACAACATAGAATGAGTCAAGACCGAAACAAAAGGCTAAGTACCCCTATATATTATGTGGAGATGAGCACTTCACAAAGGAATGTCTTATGCATGAAGAGATCAACAAATTTTTAAAAAATAACTTTACACCAACAATTCTAACTGACCCTTTCCTATCTCAACAACAATTAATTGATCATACATATTTGCATGGTTCCTCTTGCTCTATAGAGGAAATCAGAATGATATTCGTTGAAACTGTTGCATTGACCAAATGAAATCAAACATATGATAAACCTCCTGAGAAGAAATATGAAGGTACTTCTCCTGAGAAGGCTTTTTCTACCAATTCTTCTCCTCCACCTCCTTCAAATGGCTCTCTTATCATTGATAAACCTAGTCTTGACACGATTTTTCACCCTCCTAAGAGTACAATCCAAAAATCAGTATTCAATCCAAACACTTGAGATTCCCAATTCTACAACATTGTCGAAGATTTAGCTTAGGAACCTTACGTTATGTCTACTCTGGAAGTACTCCAAAGTTTCCCTACGTAGTGTAAAATTTTGTTGTCGGCCTTGGGGCCCTTAGATTCAAAGAATTCCACTACAATCACTTTCAATGTGAATAAATACAAATTAAGGTTATCTCACCAACTCATATTTCAAATTGTGACTAGGATAATTTGTAGGAAAGTTGATCGTACTGTATTAGATGAATGAGCTTCCACCTCTATTTTATCTATGTATTGCTAGAGAGCCATTGGTTCTCTAGAACTTAATCGGTCACTAACCACTTTAAAATATTTTGATGGACAAGGTTTCCAGCCTCATGGCTTGTTACTGGCGCTGTCTATTGAGATGGGGGGAAATACTATTTCTATTAATGTAGAAGTAGTCGATGCTTTATTGGATTACAACCTGTTGTTGGGGAGAAACTGGTTTTATGCTATGACGATATTTTCTTCATTTTTATTTTACACTCTCCAGTTTCCTCATCAGGGAAATATCATAAACATTAATCAATTTGATTATTATTCACCTGATATCACTACTAACACAACGAATAATGTCCCTATGCTGGTATAATCCCCTCCTCCTTATCAATATGTACGGCTCATCCTTTTGAAAGATTCATCCCTTATGGGGGTCTTTCCTTCTACTGCTTCCCCTCCAAGTATGGAAATTGC
>LPNX010017036.1:16681-37793 GCA_001517045.1 Pseudotsuga menziesii
ATGCCAATTTGTTATATTCTGATTTTGTGTCTCTTATCCGTTATGATATTGTCAAACATCCTCAAATGCCTATACTATTACAAGGTGTTGATTCTAAAGGGAATTTGTGTAATATTATACAAACCACCCCTGTCAACTTATCGGTAAAGCCAGGAGTTGTTGAACATGTCCATGTAGGTCATAACTATTCAGCATCAGAAACTGAAGAATACAAAGCTATTTTCAAAGAATTTTGAGATGTTTTTGCCTATAGTTAGGAGGATATGTCAGGGATTGATTCATACATTGTAGTACATGAGATCAAGACTTACCCAACGCCAAAATCTATTAGGAAGAAACTCTGCCAAGTCCACTCGAGGAAAGCTGCAGCGATAAAAGCTAAGGTTGAAAAACTTTTGAAAGTTAGTTTCATATATCCCGAGCCACTGACATAGTGGGTATATAATATTGTTCATGTTTCCAAATATCAAGGCACTATTAGGGTTTGCATTGATTTTAGGGACTTAAACAAAGCTTGTCCAAAAGACAACTTTCCTACTCCCTACATCGACCAAATCATAGACAACTGTGTTGGAAGTGTCATCTTATCCTTTATGGCTCACTTTTCTGGCTATAATAAGATTGAGATATTACTCGTCGATCAACATAAAACGACATTCATTTTCCCATGGGAAACCTTTGCTTACTGTAAGTTACCTTTTGTCTTGAAAAATGTTGGAGCCAGGTTCCAACGAGCCATGTCCTATTCCTTTCACGATATCAAGTCACATAGTGGAACCCTACCTGGATGACCTTCCTACTCATTCACAATGAAGGGAGGATCATTTAGGGAATCTTAGGGACATTTTCCTTAGATGTTGTCATTATCACATTCGTATTAATCCACATAAGTGCGTCTTTTGTGTAAATACTAGACGTCTTCTTGGATTTTTTGTTTCCAATGATTGTATCAGGATTGAACCTTTGAAAATTGTTGCAATTGTGGCCTTACCCCCCCCCTCAAATAGACATCATAGAACTCCAAAGTTTGCAAGGGGAGGAAAAATTTCTTTGTCATTTTGTTTGCAATTTTGCAGAAACAAATGCATGGATACATGAATTTGTTGAAAAAGAATTCTCCATTTAGATGGGATGATCAAGCTCAATGGGATTTCAATAATTTAAAACATGACAAAACACGCTCACCTGTGTTACACCCCCTTAATTACTTGAAATACTTTCTGCTTTATATTGTTTCCTCCACTACTACCGTTGGTATGGTTCTAGTACAGGAGGATTCAAATGGACAAGAACATGTGATTTATTATCTTAGTAAGAGTCTTTTGGACTCTGAGTCCTGGTACTCACATTTGGAGAAATTATCTTTGGCTACAGTCATTGACGTACAACGTTTTTGTCACTACATCTTAGCTCGCACCACTACCATTATTGCAGATCAAAACCCTATCTATTACATCCTGACCTGTGAGGTACTAGGAGGGAAATATTCTTGTTGGATCATTATCCTCCAAGAATTTGACCTTGAGTTTTCTAAGAATACTTCCAAGAAGTCCTTAGTTTTCACAGAGTTGATGTGTGACCTTCCCCATGCTATCATGGAAACTGATCCCGATGACTCATTTCCAGATGAGTTGTTTTTCCTTATTAGCATGACAGACCCATGGTATGGATATTTGATCATATATCTCCAAAATCAATGATTTCATCCTAACCTATCTCTTGATGATCGTCAACGTATTCGACATCACTCAGAGTATTATTTAATCGTCCATTATACCCTTTATATACGTAGTATCGATTCTATTCTCCGAATATCTTTAACACATGATGAGGCTGAACAAGTTTTGAATGACTTCCACTCTAGATCATGTGACGGTCATATTTTTGGGATGGCTACATCTTAGAAAATCCTTCACGCTGGTTACTTTTTTCCCATGATCTTCAAGGATTTCCATGAAGTAGTAAAAAAATTCCCACCCTTCTAGCTCTTTTATCTGAAAAAGCATGCCCACCCTACTCCGTTACACCCCGTCATTGTCGTTGGTCCTTTATCCAAATGGGGGATGGATTTCATGCATTGTAAGCCTACCTCAACCGAGGGGAATGGTTACATTATTATAAATGTTGATTATTTTACAAAATGGGTTGAGACAATGCCTACATATGCAGTGGATGGAAATATTGTCGCCCTCTTCCTATTTAACCATGCCATTGCTAGGTTTGGAGTTCCTCGGGCTATAGTGACTGATCTCATATCTCATTTTTGTAATCATATGATGGTTAAGCTAAGCGCCAAGTTGGGATTTCGTCATGAAAAATCAACCCCATATTATCCACAAGCTAATGGCCAAGTTGAATCCATGCTTCATAGGATGGTTGGAGAACACAAATCAAACTGGAAATTAACTATTTTTTTGGCACTTTGGGCCTATCGAACTTATGTGAAAATAGCAACTGATTTCATAAATTTATAATTAGTCTATGGACTGGAAGTCATTTTACCTATATAGTGTGAAATTCTATCATTAAAACTAGTTGTAGAGCTTCTACCTAATACCTCAATTGAGGAAGAACGTTTTTTTTATCTTACCAACCTTGACAAAACACGACAAGATGCTACTTTGGACAATGAGTCACACAAAAAACATATCAAGGCCCAATACAATAAATTGGTTCAATCTCGTGTCTTCAACAAAGGATACCTTGTTCTGACATAGGATCATAAACATGATAAATTAGGGAAGGGGAAACTTGAATCAATTTGGTATGGTCCCTATGTCATTAGCAAATTCTTAGAGAAAGGGGCGTACAAATTGGTGGATTATGACGGAATACCTTTTGGGAAGCCTCGCAATGGGTTGTACCTGAAAAGTTAGTATGCTTAGAACATTTTGCATCAGTACCTTGTACATTTGTATATATTTGAATTTTTATGTGTGGTTTTATTATTTTAGTATGGTTTTGGGTCTTATCCGACACTACTTATTCCATGTTATGTTTTAAATTATGTATATGAACTTTTATTATGGTTTTTTCAATGGTATTAGTCTTCATATCATGAATCTTTCTTCAGTAGCCTAGGTACTGTATTCCCAAGCCAATGACTTAGTTATTTCATGTTAGTTTTTCAACATTAAGCTAGCATTATTAGGATCTTTAACTGAGAGAATAACAAGTACAGCAATCAAACCCAACAGACAATGAACACAGTGTTTTTCCTTGGGGAAACCATAAAGGAGAAAACCCCACAACTTCCTTAGAGATAGAAGCAGCACCAAAATAGTAAGTGATCTCCCAACAGCAGTAATCTTCTTTTTGACTAGCCCCAATGTCTTCTCCTTCCTCAACTATGCGCTACACTTAAGTGTGTGTGAGTTGTGTGATAAATAGAAACTCCAATTCTCTATTTATACTAATCCCAACGTGACTAAAACCCTACTAGGAGAGTCTAATAACCCTAGTGCCCTGGAACGGCGGGGACTTTAACCCTTAGAAAATCGGAGGGTTACTCACTATGACTTAACATGACTTGTTTATATTATTGATCCTCCCGATCGAAACAACGGGGCATGACAATATGACTCAATTATATTATAGATACATCCCAGAATAAACATCGGGTTACAATACATAAGATACATAGATGAATAAATTCTAAAGTTACAAATACATCAACACTCCCTCTTAACTAGGAAGGTATTTTTTCGACACAATTTTCAGCACTAGTCTTCTTCTCTGTATCAACTGGATCATCTCATCATCCGCATATTAGGTCTTCTTGAGTCTTCAAGTCATCTTCATTTTCAAGTCATCTTCATCTTCAAGTCATTAGATCTGGATCATCTCTCGATCTAGATCATCATGGGACATCATCACTAGATATGGATGATCATGAGGCATTGTCACTGGATCTGGATCATCATTGGATATCATCACTGGATCTCGATCATCCCTGGATCTAGATCATCACTGTTGGATCATCATCACTAGATCTCGATCATCACTCGATCTATATCATCTCTAACTATCATCATTGGATCTCGATCATCACTCGATCTAGATCATCCCTGGTGCTATCTCATGATTCTTCTCGTCACAGGAAGTTCTACAGAGCCAGCTCATTTTCATGCTATTTGTAGGCCTATCCTCCATGTAGGTCTTCTTCAGCACTTATATCTGACCTACTCGTCAGAAAGGCCCAGCACTCACATTCACCATCATGATAGGACACAACTACTATCATCTGTGAAAAGGCTTCAGCACTTACATCTGACCTACTCATTAGAAGGGCACAGTACTCACATCCATCCAAGCTGGAACACATCTTGCTCATAATGATTGAATATTTCTGCACTTCCATCCAGGCCGGAACCACATCCTGCTCACAATGATGGAATATTTCCTCACTTTCATCCAGGCTGGAACCACATTTTGCTCACAATGATGGAAGAAATACGTTCTTCCACCCAGGCTGGAACCACATCCTACTCACAATGATGAAAGACTCTCATCCATGCGGGAACACATCCTACTCACAATGATAAAATATTTATGCACTTACATTCATCCAGGTGGGAACACATCCTGCTCACAATGATAAAAGGGCTTGCACTCACATATGATCTTGTAGGAACCAATCCTATAGTCATATCAAAATGGCCCCCAGTCCTCCTCGACTGAGCTACCTAGTAACTGACCAAGTGCCTCCATTCTCCTAGAGAATGGCAATTGCCCTTACATCCAACCTGCTCATCAAAATGGCCAACACTCACATCTAAAATGGAAGGAACTTAATCCTTTAGCCATGAAAGAATGGTTCAGCCCTTACATCTGACTATGTAAGGAACCAATCCTCTCACCATGTCAGAATGGCTATGGAAATCATCACTTTCCCTCGGAGGAAACTTCGATCTGGAGAACACCAAGATTCTCCCTAAAGTACTCGAAGTTCATCCTAGCCAATGGCTTCGTCAATACATCAACTATTTGTTCCTCCGTTGCATCATACTGGAGCTTCACTACTCCCCTCTACACCATATCCCTGATATAGTGGTACTTGATCTCGATATGCTTCGACTTGTCATGGAACACTGGATTCTCTGACAACTTTACACAACTCTGGTTGTCACAATGTATACAAGTAGCATCCAACTGGAGATCACATAAATCAGACAGTAGCTTTCATAGCCATACTGCCTCAAAACTAGTTGAACAAGCTGCGACATACTCTACTTCAGCTATACTTAGTGCCACATAGGATTGCTTCCTGCTAAACCAAGAGATCGCACCTGACCCCATACTAAAGCAACACCCTGAAGTGCTCTTCCTATCAATGGCACTACCTGCCCAATCTGAATCAACATAACCCTCCAGGTTAATCTTTTGATTTGCATCGTACTTAAGCCCATAGTCAACTATACCCTTCAGGTACCTCAGAATATGCTTTGTAGCAGTCAAGTGAACATGTCTTAGATCTATCAGAAACTGGCTCAAGGTGTTCACAGCAAAGCAAATATCTAGTCTTGTGTTCGTCAGGTACATCAATGACCCAATCATCTGACAATACATCGTAGCATTAACCGACTCTGATGAAGCATCACTTAGTAGATTCAGGTTTGATGCCATTAGTGTGGCTACAGCCTTGCAGTCCATCATCCCAAACCTCTTCAGGATCTCTACTGCATACTTCCCTTGTCCAAGGAAGATTCCATCTGTACTCTGCCACACCTCCATACCTAGAGAGTAATGCATCATACCTAAGTCCTTCATCTCAAACTCGACAGCAAGCTTTCTTTTTGTATCAGCAATCAACTCATCCATACCTGTCACAAACAAATCATCTACATATCGTAGAAGCATCATTGGGTTGCCATCCTCAACCTTGTAGTAAAGGTTGGAATCTACTTTACTCTTGGTAAAGCCCAAATTGGATAGAAAGCTATCAATTCTACCGTACCAAGTCCTGGGTGCCTGTTTCAAACCAAACAAGGATTTCTTTAATATGCACACATGAGACTTCCTATCATGTGTCTCAAAACCAAGTGGTTGTTCTACATACACTTCCTCTTCCACTACACCATTCAAGAAAGCAGTCTTGACATCCATTTGGTGTATCTTCCATTTCATCACTGTAGCCAGAGCAAGTACTGATCTAATGGAAGTGTATCTAGATATAGGTGCAAAGGTTTCTTCATAGTCTATTCCTTCTTTCTGAGAGAAACCCTGAGCTACAAATATTTCCTCATATTTTTCACTGCTACCATCTGCAGCATGCTTGATCTTCAAAGATCCATTTGGAAGTTACAACTGACTTCCTGTCTGGTCTTGGGACAACATCCCAAACATGATTCTTCATGATCGATTGGTACTCTTTGACCATAGCATCCTTCCATTCTTTCCATTCTGCCACTTCTTCATAAATGGAAGGTTCTATATCAATGAAATCACATAGTAAGGATACATACCCGGAGCAGGATCTGGTCCTCTTTCTTTCTCTGTGATTCTCTTCTGGAGCCCCATATATTTCCGCACCTTGGATAAGTTCTTGTACCCAAGCAGTTTTCCTCTTATTAGGATTCTTCTCCAGAGGTGGATCTACAGGTCTTTGTGGTTCTTCAAATTCTTGATCTTCTTCTTGAGCTTCTTCATTCATGGTTTTATCCCAAATTCTGGGTGCTTCTACTTCTGCTTCTTCAGTTTCTTCAGTAGGTCTCTTTCTAGATTTTTTGTAAGTCGTGTCTTCATAAAATTTCACATCCCTGCTGATGTCAATCTTCTTGTATCCTGAGAACTATATTCTGTAGGCCTTCGAGCTTTCAGAGTATCGCACAAATACACCCTTCTTTCATGAAGGATCTAATTTTGTTCTCTTCTCTTTTGGAATGTGTATGTATACAGGGCAGCCGAATATTCTGAGATGGCTAACTTTTGGTTTCTTACCAGAGAATACTTCTTCAGGAGTCTTGTTCTTGAGTACTCTATGTGGAGCACGGTTCTATACATACACCACTATTCTGGTAGCTTCTTCCCAAAGATGCATAAGAAGATCTTGATCATGAAGCATAGCTCTTGCAGCTTCCATGATAGTTCTATTCTTCTATTCCACAATCCCATACTGTTGTGGATTATAAGGAGTGGAAAACTCCCTCTTAATCCCTGATTCTTTGCATAGCTCTTTGAATTCATTCGAAGTGAATTCTATGCCATTATCTGATCAAAAAGTCTTAATATTCTTTTCAATATGGTTCTCGATCAAGGCTTTGAATTCCTTGAACTTACTGAATACTTCGTCTTTGTTCTTCATGAAGTAAACCCATGTCTTTCTAGAAAAATCATCAATAAAAGAAACATAGTATGCATACCCTCTTAGTGAGTTTGATGACATAGGACTGCATACATCAGAGTGGATGATTTCTAGTATGTCTTTGGCTTTGCTTTCGCTGCTGAATTTTTTTTTCTTTGTATTCTTTCCTTTCACACATCCTTTGCAGACACCATCATGTTTTGCTTGGAATTCTAGAAGACCTTCAACAAATTTGCTTGCAATAGGTAGTTCTCTGTGATGCACATGTGCAAGCCTTCTATGCCAAAGCTCATTTGGCTCTACTATGTCATGGACCAAGGCTTGTTCTGGATGGTCCTTCAATTTGTACAAGCCTCCTTCTTGTTCTCCAATCACCACTGCATCATCGATAGTCTTTCCTTTTGGCCACATAATTACTTGACCATCTATGAATGCAACCCGCATTCCTTTTGCATCCAATGCTGATAAGAGAAGGTTCTTCTTGAGTCCTAGCATAAACAATACTTCTTTCATTGTTAGAGACTTACCAAAGTCTAGTTTATATGAAGATTCCCCACTACCTTTTATTGGATATTGGTAGTCATCTCCTAGCTTCACCTTGTGAGGTGATTCATGTTCTAACAACCTTACAAAGGATTCCTTGAATCCAGTCATCTATTTGGAAGCCCCATTGTCTATAAGCCAATCATCACTACCATGAGTAATGTTACCTATGAGAGCAGAGATCAGAACATATTCATCCTCGCTTGAAGAATCTTCACTTTCATATCTGGATCTCTTCTTGTTTGGTTCATCATCCTCTACAGCATGAGCATGATGTCTTCTTTTGTTCCCCTTCTTCTTATGTGAGTTGTTCTTTCTCTTAAGACAGTCTTTTGCAAACTGCCCTATCTCATCACATGTATAACATCTTATTCTAGATATATCCTTTCTATTGTTATCTCTATGATGAGGATTCTTACCTTTGAAGTGATGATGTCTTCTTTTGCCTCTCTTGGAGTGAATTGTGAGAGCTTGATCTTCACTTCCCATCTTCTCTTCTCAAGCTGCTATCTGAGATTCTTCTTGAGAGCACTCTTCCCATAGTCTGCTGAACTTTACTAGCTTCTTTCTAGCACAGATTCCTTGGATGAAAGAATCCCATGACCTAGGAAGGCCATTTAAGGTAGTCATCCCAATCTCTGCATTTTCCACTTCTTCATCAACAGCTTCTAATTGTTCCTTGATCTGAGAAACCCTTGTGAAGTAAGACTGGATAGTTTCTTCATTCTGATTCCTCACATTCTTTAGTTGATTCCTCGGAGTCATCTTCCAGTTTATGTTCTTTCCTTCAAACAACTTGGTTAGGGCATCAAACATAGCTTTAGGTGTCTTAAAAGAGGACACTTGCGGGATAAGGTGATCCTTAACCATTCTCTTCTTATGTAAGGCCTTTTCCTCATCTCCCTCTAGAATTGGAACCTCCTCATGAATGTAGGAGTCTAATTCATTCTCTTCCAAGACCAGGGAGATCCTATACTTCCAGGCTCAGAAGTTATCAGCTCCCTCAAGCTTTTCATCAAGATTAGTATGATGAAACATCTTAGCTGAGAACCTCAAATGGAAATACAAAAGATTTTATATCTTACCAGGTTCAAGGTGTCGGATCTGAAACTTGAGCTGAAATCCTGCAGAGCTGGTTCAGGAGAAAATTAGGGTTTTTCTTTTCTAGAGTTTTGTCCACCCAAATGCCTTGAAATTTGTCCCTAACTTCAATTTTGGGGAGGATATTAATCTAGGCCTAGGCTCACTAAAAAATTCCTCTTCTGTAAAAAGCCCTAATTTTTGGCAGGAGTGTTGGGTCCAAAATTGAAAAACCTCAGAATTAGATTCTACTTCGACAGAAAGATGTGCCCTAAGGAGGAGAGTTATTCCACCATACTTTTGCTGAAAATTTATGGAGGAAGATCCACAAACTAGGAAGCCCTAGTTTCCGTAGCTGCACAGTTTCTTCTTCTCAAGTTAGCTCTGATACCATGTTAGTTTTTCAACATTAAGCTAGCATTATTAGGATCTTTAACTGAGAGAATAACAAGTACAACAATCAAACATAAGAGACAATGAACACCGTGTTTTTCCTCAAGGAAACCATAAAGGAGAAAACATCGCAACTTCCTCAGAGATAGAATCAGAACCAAAACATTAAAAGCCCCAAAACAGTAAGTGATGTCCCAATAGCAGTAATCTTCTTCTTGACTAGCCCCAGTGTCTTCTCCTTCCTCAACTATGCACTACACTTGAGAGTGTGTGAGTTGTGTGATAAATAGAGACTCCAGTTCTCTATTTATACTAATCCCGACATGCCATAAAACATTACTAGGGCCGACCTCTACTAGGAGAGTCTAATAACCCTAGTTCACCGAAACTGCGGGGACTTTAACCCTTAGACAATCGAAGGGTTACTCACTATGCCTTGACATGAATTGTTTACATTATTGATACTCCTAATCAGAACATCGGGGCATGACAATATGACTCAATTATATTATAGATACATCTCAGAATAAACACCGGGTTACAATACATAAGATACATAGATGAATACATTCTGAAGTTACAAATACATCAACATTTCAGGAGGAGTCTACCTAGGTCCGACTACCAACAATATCATTGAATATCATGCGGTGATAGGGTTGTTAACTGAAGATTGCTCTTGTGATATCAATCACTTGGTCATTTTTTTGGACTCCCAGCTCATGGTTTCTTAGCTAAATCACATGTATGCCATCCGAAACCCAATACTAATTTTTCTTTTCCGTAGAGTATGCCTACTTAAGAGGTCACTTGAGTTTATTAATTATCAACATGTTCCAAGATATTTTAATTCGATTTTCGATTCACTTGATAATTTCATGTTGGATGGGCATATTTCCCACTCTTGACATATTGATACACAAAATAACATGTATATATAAACAATTTAAAAAGATAAAATCCATGTAAATCATATTCCATTACAAAATTATGTAGACTGCAAAATATGTCTGTATATATGTGTGTGTGTGTGTGTGTGTGTTTCAGTACAAAATGTGGTATGGAGACCTAGAATGAAGCATACTAGATTTGAACACTACCAAGAAACAAAAATACTAAAGCTAAAAGATTTCAGTGTACATGTAGTATCGAGCCCTAATTATGCTCATGATAGCACATAATAGCCCTTCCTACTCTGCGCACCAAGTGACCAAAATGGATTGACACATCAGTCGTGTGTCATTGGTACCTCCTAGGGAGGTCATCCATCGAAATGACTAGAATATACAAGGTGATCCTATTGAGGTTATCCTCAATATCATTCATCTCATCATCATCTTGGCATACAAACTGAGCACCGGCTTTCCTGTCAATCGATGAGGACCCTCCTGGTCTCATTATCCCGACATTTGCATGGTAGGAAACATCTCTCATTACCACGCATAAAAATCACAAAATCATAAAAACATAAAAAATGCATATTTTAGTTTCTTACTCACTGACATATTCCCATTGCTCATCCTCGGGAAGGGATAGGTATGGATCTCCTCAAAAAACTGTTCATGCATAGGCATATTCCTCGATCATGAGAAGTTGTTCATCTAACTAGTGAAAGAAGGAGGCTCCATATTTAACCCTGGGACTCCCGCCACCATGGAGGTCCATATGAGCATATGTGGGTCTCATGCTCTGAGTTCATTGAAGGCTACATGTGGCCTCAGTAATGGAGCTCATTCCAAGAAAAATGACACTAAGATAGTACCATATCCAAATTGTTTTAACTCACCATGGCAGCACTTGGTGAGTTTTTCTTTGAAGGTCACTAAGAATTCTTCATCCCAGTTAAAAATAGTTGGTCCCATGGCATCTAAGGCATACACCATGTGAGCCCTCGATTCCTAATGAGATCCTTGACTTCCATAAATCCTCTTCATATTAAAGAGGATTGTCCTCAAGGTTAGGTCCATGACATCCTTGATGGGGATCTTTTTCCCACTCATCTAAGTACTTGGGAAACAATATTGGTCGATCAAGTCCTGTGTAGTAACATCCCCACCACGAGGACCAGTCATTGAAATGGGTGCTCCTCGCATAGAAATACCTGTTAAAAAGTAGATATATTCCACTTCCACAATAACTATGTGTGCACCCACTTCAAAATGTTTTTGCTCAAGATTCCACATCCTAACTATATACTCCAACAACCTGATGTGTGCCCTCATGTTGGGAACTTTGAAGAAATTTAGAATCCCACATTCTTGAAGAGCATTTATAGTTCCATGATCATTCAATCTATGAATGTCATCTAATTCATGCTCACGTTCTTTCCATGCAACCATTTTCGATGATGCAACCTACCAAACAACCAAATTGAGGGATTAAAAACCTTTTTCAATCATTTCAAATTCTTAAAAATATTTGTTTTGGCTTAATTTTGAAGCATTTTAGGGTAGATTGCACCATCGCATTCTCTCCTTTCAGATAGAGCGGTGCCACCACACTTTCATTTAAGGAAATGTGCGGTGTTTCTCAGCACTGCAGATCCCGAAAGGGAAAAGCACAATGCCCATAACACACATTTTCCCCTTGGAAAATGGCCCCAAAACACCTAGAAATGCATCAAATTGAAAATTCAAACCATGAAAATGTAGGGGGAGAGTTTGGGTTTTACCTCGTCTGGACGGTTCATCAAATGGTCGGCTGTGGACTTTGCAATCCATGCTCCAATTTTGCTCTCAAAAGGGCCCTTTTTCTATCCAAATGGGTAAAAAACACACAATGGTAACTATTTCTAACTTTTTGCTAGTTTTATTTACCATTTTGATTTTTATTTTGATAAATTTATTATATTTTACCCCTATTATAGTCTTTTAAAGTCTATTCTTTTATTAAATGAAGCTCTAATGGTATTTTCGAGATTGCAGGTCGTGAGGAATTGATATTTTTTGGATATGGAGGAGTTTTCTTTTCATCTTTTTCATTCTTGATCAAAATGAAAAATCTTTTGAGTGTTATTTTGAAACTTTAGTCGTTCTCGTTAAACCCTAGAACTAAGTTTTCGAGTCAATTTTTACCACTTTTTCACACTCGTTAAACCTTTTTACGAAAAAGAAACCCTAATAGATTCCTCTTTAAGCTCTTTTCTAAATCTTAAAATGTGAAAAGATTGTCGAGCAGGATTTTAATATTCATGCTCGTAAAAGTACCTGAAAACTCATCTTTCCGATGGTAGTTTACCCCTTTTTCGGTTCAAATTGACTAGTTACGAAAAAAGGTATACTCTGGTTGTTGACTAGAAGAGTTCTCTTGGTTATTATTTTATACTTTTTCAGGCCCAGGAGACTAAATTTTATGAAAAAAATACCTTTTCAAGTAATTTTCAGTTTCATTCAGACTCTCTAAACATGAATGACGTCAAGTTTTCTTTCAAAGTACTCGTTAAACTAAACATTGAGAGACCGTTTTTGGGAATAAGCCCCTCCTTTCTCAGGTTCAAAAAACATATGAGAATGGACTTGTCTTATGATAAGATGCAACGAGTGTTTGTTACCCTCTTTGAACTCATTAAAATGTAAAGAGTTACTCGTCAATCATGATGGGGAAATTAAGGGAAGGGAACTATGCTTCATTTGTAATAATGACAATTTTCAAGTCACCTTTAAACATGGCACCTATCTGCATTTCATTCAAATAGTTGGGTATTCAGCTTGTCTCCAAGTTGATCCACTTTCATGAGTCATGTTAGCCCTTTGGGTATTTTCAAATAATTCCTTTTCCATCATCGTATTATGTCCTAGCATATTCCTTGTGAAGTCAATGCTTCCAAGTCTTCGTTCGTGTCATCCAGTGTTCAAAGGAAAGTTGTGTTGAGATTTATCCTCTCCAATAAAAACTACCATTGCATTGTGTCAGTTACCTTTGAGTAATCCTTATGGTTACTTCATATTTAAATTATATAACTTTTTTATGAGATTCATGTCGTTGATGTGGGATTCATCATGGCCCTCCTTCGATGAGACTAATCCTGACGAATTCAACACATCTTCTAAGAATTAGTCTTAGAAACAAGTCACTACCTTGAGATATGTATACACCAATGGCAGATTTACCCACTTTCAATAATAGGTTTAAATCATTAACCTTTGTTCGAAATATTTATTCAAGTGTTCGACATCAGTCCATCTATTCACATTTGGAGGAATGTATTGGAGTGCCTTAGGAATCATTGACATTAATGGTGATCTTCCTCACACTTGTTAATAGTGTCCATCATTGACCGGTAATCAATTGGTTTCTACTATGTTCAACTTCAAGACATTTATTCGCATGGATAGAATTGTACTTTGTTGAAGACAAGACAAAGACCCTGGGTATTTGTTAAGCTCTCATTGCTTTCCCCAAGTTGCGATGGAGTATTGGTATGAGTCGTAGCATGGATCCACATTTGTATGTCCGTCGTTGTGCTTATATTTACATATGTATGACATAGATCTACATTGTATGTCTGGTAGCTATGTCCAAATTTGATTCTTCCTCATGGATCTATGTTGTATCTTAGGAGCCATGATTGTTTATATCTCACATGGATCTGTATTGTATTGGTCGGAAGCCATGTTGTGAGTCATATGGACATGCATCAAAGTGTAAATGTACTACAATATGACCTTGGGTGTTGAATATTTCTGATCTTTGGACTATTTCCTCGAAGTGATAACTTGTTCCTTCAAATCCTTTTCCTATCCTTACTCTCTACCCTCATGCTTTGGGGACATTCTATTACACATAATTCTTGTCAAAACCATGTTGTGGGATACAAATATCAATATTTTCCTTGAATTCCTCAAAGTTTGAAACTAAGAATGAGCAAGGATGGATAATTTACAAGTTTTGGCCAGCACCACACTTTAACTGTGAGCAAGTTGTGATACCCATCTCAGCAATGCCTGTTGTCGATCAGCAAAGAGTGGTGCCACCGCCTGCTACCCATTTACAATGTGCGATGCCCCCTTGGTTGTTAATGTATTTGTAACTTTGGAATGTATTCACTTGTATATATTGTATTTCATTGATCCCTGATGCTCCTATTGGGAGAATCACTTGTATTTATTTATACCCCAATGTTCCTATCAGGAGAATTACTAAAAGTCATGAGGAAGTCCCCTCCGTTATAAGTCAAGTCATTAGTACCCTAGTTGTGGTTACTCGAGCCTACATAGCTGAGTTAGGATTACTCGAGCCTACATAACTGAGTCAAATATTAAGTGAATGAATGTATATATTGTATTTCATTGGTTCCCGATGCTCCTATTGGGAGAATCAATTGTGTTTATTTATACCCCGATGTTCCTATCGGGAGAATTACTAAAAGTCATGAGGAAGTCCCCTCCGTTATAAGTCAATTCATTAGTACCCTAGTTGTGGTTACTCGAGCGTACATAGTTGAGTTAGGATTACACGAGCCTACATAACTGAGTCAAATAAAAAGTGAATGAAAGAATATAAATAGAGAGTGAGCATCTCTATTTGACACACACACACACACACTCAACTGGGGCGCATGAGTGAGAGAGGAAAGTGCTGGCACAAATGAGAGAGATCAGTTGTTGAAGATCATCTTCATGTTTTCGGGTTTTACTTTTTCTATTGGTGTTCATTCTATCTCTGAGGAATTTGTAGGGTTTTATCCTTTATGGTTTCCCCGAGGAAAATTATTTGTGTCTCTTATCTCTTGTGATTATTGTTGTGCATGTTATTCTCTCAGATAAGATTCTAAGATCATAATTTTTAAATCATAAAAATATAACATGGTATTAGAGATAACCTGAGAAGAAGACACTATGAAGTTGCAAAATCTAGGGATTCTTACTTTTTGGGTCTCTCTCCATAATCCATCAACAAAAGGAGGCTAGGTTAACTCTCCATTGAAGGGCGCATCTTTCTGTCGAAGCAGAATTTGATTTTGGGAATTTTCAGTTTTTGCTACAGGAAATTAGGGCTTTTCACAGAAGTGGATTTTTTGAGTAATCCTAGCATAGGATTTATCTCCTCCTCAAAATCAAAATTTAGAGACCAAGGTCGAGATTTTTGGTTGGGTAAAACTCCAGGAAAGTCAAACGCTAATTTAACCCTGGGCCTAAAAAACCCTAAAATACTAAAAATGGTATTTTTTGGTACTTTCGCTATATCTCAGGATTTAAGTAGTATGAAGGGCTGAAATTTTCATAGGCCGAAGATAAAGTCCTGATGTACCCTGTGTAAAACTTTCAATCTCAGATTCACTGTATTATGAGATATATGATTCCTCCAAATTAGGGCTCCAGCCTCTTCCAAGATTGATCCCTAAACAAGACACCTAGGGAGAATTGCTATATCTCAGGCTACAAAGTTCCAATTGAAATTTCACAGGATTTTCCTAATATAGCAAGGAATTTAATTTATCTGGTACAAATTTTAGACCTTAAAGGTGAAACAGTGACACGTGGAAGTCCATACAAGTTCACTATGCTGATCAGTCATGAATTAAGTCATCGTGGGAAAACTATCATAAGTCCCAATTGGTGAATAAAATTATAATAAAACTTGTGGTTGGAAAGTGTACAGATGAGGCTATTGTAGTATGAAATTTGAGACATATAGAAGAATTAATTTTGGAGATACCACATAAACAGTATCAAGAATTTATGTAGAAGAAATTGGAAAACTAGGGCTTCCTGTTCCGGGAGTTTCCCTCCACTGTTTTCAGAAAAGGAGTACATTGGACAGCTCGCCTTGAAGAGGCCTACCTTTCTATCTAATCAGAAGTTTGAAATTCTAAGTTTTGAAAATTAAGGTTTCTCTGACAAACCCTAGATCAGCCATATCCAAAACTAGGACAGACACCTCTAATCGGTAAGATCTAATATTTTGTTATTTACATTTGAGGTCCTCATTTCAAACTGACCTATCACACCATCTTGATGACAAGCTTGGTGAAGCTAAAAAATTATGAGCATGGAAGTATAGGATTTCACTAGTTCTTTAATAAAATGAATTGGACACCTACATAAATGGAGAGGTTCCAATTCCAGAGGGAGATGAGGTTAAAGCCTTACACAAGAAGAACTTGGTCAAGGCCAGGAATATCATTGTTGATTCAATCAAGGATCACCTTATACCACAAGTGTATTCCCTAAATACACCTAAAGAGATGTTTGATTCCTTGACCAAGCTATTTAAAGGGAAGAACATAAATCGAAAGATGGCTTTGAGAAATTAGTTGAAGAATGTAAAGATACAGAATGCAGAGACCATACAGTCATACTTTACAAGGGTCTCTCAAATAAAAGAACAACTTGAAGCAGTGCATGAAGAAGTAGAGAATACAGAAATTGTGATAACCATCTTGAATGGCCTTCCAGGATCAAGGGATTCATTCATTCGAGGAATGTGCACCACAAGGAAGTGATTACCTTCAGCAGACTCTGGGAAGAGAGTACACAAGATAAAGTTGAAGGCTCAAAAAGGAGTCTACCACGAAACAAATAAAGATAAGTATTCAATTGTCATTTCATGATGTTGTTTTCTTATGCATTTGTTTATATTCAGTTAATGTGTTATGCATGATAGAATGTTTGCATTAGTCACAATATACTACTAATATGCATGTGATGGGTAAGTAGCTCATGGTGCTATACAACTCTCCATTGCTACTTTTCTAGAATTAAATCTCTTTGCTGAAATATTGGATTAGTGCACAATCTCAATGATGTCATGGTAGAGATGGAAGGCATCTAGAAAGTTTTCGTGAGATATGGATGAATAGTGTATTGGCTAAAATAGTTGCATGATCATATCTTTATGCATAAGAATTTTCCATTATGAATATGCCATATGAAATGTTTCTAACCATACAACTAATGCATTTGACTTGTAGAAAAAATCTTGTACAATCACTACAAGAAAAGAAGGACGAGACTTGTTCTGAAAAACAAGTGATGACAGTTCAAGAAATAATCCAAGAATGAAGAATAATATGACAAATGCAACTATGTGACACTATTGAGTGACACCATTGATGCAGAACCTTCCAGCTATGAAGAGGTATCCAAGAAGAAAGGGAAGGAGAATACCGGTTCAAGAAGAATGATGTCTAGGATGCAATATCGAGACCTGAAGAGAAGTTTGTAATTCCATCATGCAATAGATGGAAACATCGTGGGATACAAGGAAAGATTCGTAGCATGAGGCTTCTCACGGAAATAATGCATATACTACGAAGAGACATTTGTAACCACTAGAAATACACATGACATGAAGAATCATGTGTGCAAATGAAAGAAGGCCTTGTACGAGCTCTGAAAGAACCCATGGGATAACACATACATAAGGAGCTTGAAGATAACCTAGAGTGATGAAGATATTAACTTTTGATACAAGGTTGAAGATGAAAGCCTATAGAGGATGACAAGCTCACAGATGGGTGCGAGAAGAAATTTTGAAAAAATTCAAGATAGAGGATCTTGGTATCCAGTGATCCTAGATGGATACAAAGAATATTAGTTGCAAAGGAAGCTACTTGTCACTCCAGTATAGAATGTTTCAATACATAGAGTACGAAAGGCAGAGGGAGAATGATGCTCCACTTCAGAGGCAGTGACTAAAAAAGATCCCGAGGTTCAACATGGTAGGATAGGATGGATAGATTACTAATGGCTCTAGGCTTTACTGAAAGTAAAGCGGATTCCAACCTTTACTCAAGGTTGAAGGTGGAAGAACAGTGATGCTCTTACTATATGTCGATGACTTGTTCTTGACAGAAAAGAGGAACTCATTAAAATTGCAATAAGGAGACTTGCTACCGAGTTCAAGATGAAGGACTTGGATATGATGCACTGATTTCTAGGCATGGAGGTGTGGCAAAATGCAGATGGTATATCCCGGGGACAAGGGAAGTAAGTAGTGGAGATCCTGAAGAGGTTTGGGATGATGGGCTGCAAGGCCATGACCACACCTATGGCATCAAACTGGAAGCTATTGACTAATGCTTCATCAAAGTCAGTTGATGCCATGATGTATCATTAGATTATTGGGTCATTGATGTAACTAATGAATACGATACCAGATATTTCCTTTGCTGTGAACACATTGAGCCAGTACCTGACAGATCTGAGACATGTTCACCTGATTGCTGCAAAGCATATTTTGAGGTACCTAAAGGGTACAGTTGATTATGGGCTCAAGTATAGGGAAAATCAGAATATTAACTTGGAGGGTTATGTGGATTTAGATTGGGAAAGAAGTTCCATTGATAAGAAGAGCACTTCAGGGTGCTGCTTTAGTATGGGATCAAGTGTAATCTCTTGGTTTGGCAGGAAGCAATCCTGTGTGGCATTGAGTACATCCAAAGCAGAGTATGTTGCAGCTTGTTTGGTTAGCTGTGAGGCAATGTGGCTTAGGAAGCTACTATTTGATTTGTTTGATCTCTAGTTGGATTCTACTTGCATATATTGTGACAACTAGAGTTGTGTGAAGTTTTCAAAGAACCCAGTGTTCCATGACAAGTTGAAGCGTATCGAAATCAAATATCACTATATCAATGATATGGTGCAAAAAGGAGCAATGAAGCTCCATTATCTTGTGATGAATGAGCATATAGCTGATGTATTGACCAAGACATTAGCAGGTGTGAAGTTTGATTACTTCAAGGAGAAGCTTGGTACTCTCCAGATTGAGGTTCCCTCCAAAGGGAAGTGATGAGTCGATGATCCTTTCTGACATGGTAATTGGATGTGTTCCTCCCATGGTCAAATGTAAGTGTAGAGCCATTCTGATGTGACTATGGGATTTGTTCCCACATGATCATATGTAAGTGCATATCCATTCTCATGTGATTGCGGGATGTGTTCCCACATGATCAGATGTAAGTGCAGAGCCCTTCTTATATGGTTATTGGATGTGTTCCTCCCATGGTAAGATATAAGTGCTAAGCCTTTCTGACATGGTTGTGGGATGTGTTCCTCCCATGGTCAGATGTGAGTGTTGGGCCTTTCTGAAATGGTTATTGGATTTGTTCCTCCCATGGTCAGATGTAAGTGCACAACCTTTCTTACATGGTTGTTGTATGTGTTCCTCCCATGGTAAGATATAAGTGCTGATCCTTTCTTACATGGTTGTTGGATGTGTTCCTCCCATGGTAAGATATAAGTGTTGAGCCTTTCTGACATGGTTGTTGGGTGTGTTCCTCCCATGGTCAGATGTGAGTACTGGTCCTTTCTGACATGGTTGTTGGATGTGTTCCTCCCATGGTCATATGTAAGTGCAGAGCATTTCTTACATGGTTGTTGGATGTTTTCTTCCCATGGTAATATATAAGTGCTAAGCCTTTCTTACATGGTCGTTGGATGTCTTCCTCCCATGGTAAGATATAAGTGCTGAGCCTTTTTGACATGGTTGTTAAATGTTTTCCTCCCATGGTCAGATGTGAGTGTTGGGCCTTTTTGACATGGTTGTTCGATGTGTTCCTGCCATGGTCAGATGTGAGTGCTGGGCCTTTATGATATGGTCGTTGGATGTGTTCCTCCCATGGTCAAATATAAGTGTTGAAGATGATGAAGACCTAAATGGAGGCTAGGCCTACAACCAACATGAAAAAGGGTTGGCTCTACAGAACTTCCTATGATGAGTAGAATTGAGAGATAACACCATTTGTTCGAGATATCGGAAGCATTAATGATGATGATCCAGCTTTGATTATCCAGATTTGATGATGATCCAATGATGATCCAGCTTTGATGATGCTAAAGTGATGATCTAGTTTTGATAATGATCCAGTTATGATCCATCTTTGATGATGATCCAGTGATGATCCAACTTTGATGATGATCTAGTGATGATCTAGTTTCGATAATGATCCAGTGATGATCTAGCTTTGATGATGATCCAGCTTTGATAATGATCCAGTGATGATCCATCTTTGATGATGATCCAAAGAAGAAGACTTGTGCTGATGAATTGTGTCAGGAGAATACCTTCCTAGTTAAGAGGGAGTGTTGATGTATTTGTAACTTTGGAATGTATTCACTTGTATATATTGTATTTCATTGGTCCCTGATGCTCCTATCGGGAGAATCACTTGTATCTATTTATACCACAATGCTCCTATCAAGAGAATTAATAAAAGTCATGCGGAAGTCCCCTCCATTGTAATTCAGGTCATTAGTACCCTAGTTGTGGTTACTCAAGCCTACATAACTGAGTCAAATATTAAGTGAACGAAAGAATATAAATAGAGAGTGAGCCTCTCTATTTGACACACACACACACACTCAATCAACTGGGGTGCATGAGTGAGAGGGGAAGTGTTGGCATAAGTGAGAGAGATCAGTTGTCAAAGATCATCTTTATGTTTTTGGGTTTTACTTTTGCTATTGGTGCTCATTCTATCTCTGAGGAAGTTGCGGGGTTTTCTCCTTTATGGTTTTCCTAAGGAAAATTCTTTGTGTCTCTTGTCTCTTGTGATTATTGTTGTGCATGTTATCCTCTCAGATAAGATCCTAATATCATATTGCTTAAATGATAAAAATATAACATTGGTAATGCCTTTTCTCCTTGAACAAGGTGTGGTGCTCAACGTATGAAAAAAAAATGAAGGTTTGAGGGGCTTCTCAAAGCTAGCCTTCATGGAGCCTCATCCCTATGATTCAGGACACATGGAGCTCAAGATCCATCATCCTTGGATCACCACTCCACCTCACCCATAGAATCCTCAACTTTTCCTATCCTCTCAAGCCTTTATATAATATTCTACCCCCCATG